>JBCJKH010059166.1:0-26618 GCA_039877255.1 Loriculus beryllinus
CCCCCCCCCCCCCCCCCACAAAAAAAAAACAAAAAAATATAAACATTGTTTCTTGTCTGTGTTCAAAACCCAATGGCCCTGGATTCTACAGGAATTTCTTGTGCTTTCTGAAAGGCTGCTAACCTGAATGCACTGCATTCATAATCAGCTGTGCCTCCTTCTTTCTATTCTGACCTTCCTTGCTCAGTTTCCAGTCGCAACAGGACAGATTCTGGCTTTTCAAAACCATCTTGCTGAAGTGTTGTGGTAAGGAATGACTAGAAAAGGAAAGATTTTTTTCCCCCGGAAAACATCACTCAACCAAATCTTTTTATTTTCACTTCAATCAAAGCCAAGTTTTTCAGCTTTTCATTAAAAATCACATTTGGAAATTGATCAGGAGGCCTTAAAATGAGTATTTCCAAAATAAACAATGTTATTTTCCAGATAATACTCTTCAGAAAAACTAGGATTTAATACTGTAGCTACTCATCCATTAACCAGGATCCCCAGGAAAACTCAGCAGGCTTTGCACAGCTCTGGGCTTGGGAAATGCAAGTTCTGCTTCCTGCATGATAATCCTGTGCAAATCAAGTGAGGGGTGTTTGTGTTTCCCTCCATAGGGAAAAGACGTGTCTGCGTCTGGAGTGCAGTTTAAATCTGTTGATGAAAAGCTCCAGGCAGGACTGGGTTGTATTAATTGTAGGCACAGACTGTGTTCATGTGGCAAATCCACCTGTAAGAGGCAGGGAGCCTTCAGGATGGGGATGACAAATACCAACCCTCATTAGGCAGAGTGAAGGTAGGTACTAATTACCCTGGAGCTGCAGTCAGGCTGCATGGGTTCCTGTCAGTGTACGAGCTGTGTCCTGACTTGCTTGTTGATTCTTGCAGTGAAGCAGTGAAGTGAAGGTGGCTGAATCAGCAGTGAAGAAGGTTGCTGGGTCTGACCCATTTGGGATGACAGCAGGATGGAGCATTGGTTTTGCAGCAGTGCATCTTTCTTCCACACTAGCTTCCCATTGGCTCCATACATTTTAGGCGTTGAAACTGTGTCTCTGTGCCCGTCTCTGCTCAGTGGCTCCTGTTCTGGAGGCACTGGAGTGATCAGTCATGCTTAATGGGAATCCCTGCAGAACGCAACTACAGACTTTTAACTGTGTTCTCCAATTTACCTAAGTAATGTTTTCTCCAGTCCTGGGTTTTAATTACTGATAATATCATTAATCACATAATTATGGCCTCATCCTATTGTCTTACAAGACTTGTGTGACTAATAACAGGACAGGGGAACACTTTTTTGTGTGTGCTTTATTGACTAATGAAATATAGTTGAAAAAAGGCAAACATGCTGGGGATAGAAGTCCCAAAACATAACATTTTGTTGACAATATACAACATTTAGGTATTTCTGGAGAGTAGGATTTCATTTGTTGTTATTATTTACACTGGTTTTCACATAAATGCATACCTTGTCAGAACCCAGGAAAAGACCTGCTTGAGTCTGATCATGCCCATTTAAGTTGTCTCACAAGCACACATCAGGATTATAACAAGCACCCAGGGGAAGAATGATTTCTCCACGGAAAAGGCAGTTTAATCATGATGGGTCAGGTAAAAATCCTTTGAATAGACCATGGGGAGTTCTTCCTTTACACATTAACTTCTGCAGAGGGCTGAAATCCCATGTCAGGCAGCATCAAATCCCTCTGATGCTATAAACCATTGCAATGAGCACACCCAGATTACGAATTAAGAATACATGTGATTGAATCATGCAAAATGTTTTTTCTTTCTGGATTGTTAGAGGTTTAATGTTATGGTTTGGAAAAAGGATGGTTAATTCTTCACATCCTGTCTTTCTGTTCAGTTACAATGCCCCATCCCTGGCAGTGTTCAAGGCCAGGTTGGAGGGGGCTTGGAGCAACCTGGCCTGGTGGGAAGTGTCCCTGCCCATGGCAGGGGGTTGGAACTGAGTGAGTTTTAAGGTCCCTTCCAACACAAACTGTTCTAGGATTCTATGAAAACATGTTCTACTGTTTTCTTCCCCACAGGCCAATCTACCATTCTGAGTTATTTTGACTGGGCAGAAAGGACCCTGCTTAACAAGGTGCCTCAAAGCTGCTGATCTGATTAAAGCCACCACCTGATTAATTCCTTCCAGTCCTTTCCCATCTTGTGATTCCACCTCTTCCCTGCCGTCAGTATTTACGTTCTGTGTTCAAAGACTCATTGCTAATGGGTTTGCAGCTGGCCTTTGTTGACTGCATGATTTCACTGCAGATCTTTCAATAATTAGTGGTTTGGATTTGTTTTTTTCTGAGAATGATGAGGCTCTTGGTGGTTTGTTTGCTTCAGAAAATGAAGCTCTGCTTCAGTTACTGCAGAAAACTGGAAGTTGCAACCAAAAGTTGCATGAAGGTTGAAAACTAGAAGGCAGACATTCAGTGTATGTGGAGTGTTTCTATAAACCTGCCAATTTTCAAGCCATTTTCAGTTTCCAAGCCTGACATGAAAGTTTTGAGTGTTTGTGGTAGGCAATACTATACAAACAATATACATTTCAAACACATGTGCATTCACAAGCCTCTCATTGTTGGCACTGTGAAAATATTGCTATTTCTCCTGCAAATAATGCCATGTAATATTATCCTTACTAGTTTGATGCTCCAGTTTGAGGTTGCTTTATTATTGTCCTCTGATTTTTAGTTTTGTTCACGTGAGCCCTTAGTCATAGAATCACAGAATCATAGAATGGTTTGGGTTGGAAGGGACCTTCAAAGCTCATCTAGTTCCAGCCCCCCTACAATAAGCAGGGACACCTTCCCCTAGATCAGGTTGTCCAGAACCACATCCAACCTGGCCTTGAATGTCTCCAGGGATGGGGCATCCACGACCTCTCTGGACAACCTCTGCCAGTGTTTTACCAACCTCATCGTAAGGAATTTTTTCCTCATGTCCAGCCTGAATCTCCCTTCTTTTAGTTTAAAACCATCACCTCTTGTCCTGTTGCAACAGGCCCTGGTGAAAAGTCTTTCCCATCTTTCTTATAGGCCCTTTTAAGAACTGAAAGGCTGCAACAAGGTCTCCCTGGAGTCTTTTCTTCTCCAGGCTGACCAACCCCAACTCTTCAGCCTGTCTCCATAGCAGAGGTGCTCCAGGCCTCTGAACATTTCTGTGGCCCTCCTCTGGACCCTCTCCAACAGGTCCATGTCTTTCCTGTACTGAGGGCTCCAGAGCTGGATGCAGGATGGCAGGGGGGACAGAGCAGAGGGGCAGAATCGCCTCCATTGACCTGCTGGCCACACTGCTTTGGGTGCAGCCCAGTGTAGAATTGGTTGCCTGGGATGCAAGTGTACATTGCCAGTTCACATCCGGGCTTTCACCCACCAGTATCCACAAGTTCTTCTCCTTAGGGGTACTCTCAATCCCTTCATGCCCCAGCCTCTACTGCTACTGTGGTTGCCCTGACCCAGATACAGGAGCCTGCACTTGGCCCCACTGAACCTCATGAGGTTCACATGGGCCCACTTCTTGAGACTGTCCAAGTGCCTCTGGATGGCATCCCATCCCTCAGGCTATCATCTGCACCACTCAGCTTAGTGTCTTTGCAATATTTGCCTTTCTCCCTTGTTATCTCATACATGACCATCAGTTATTTGCACAGGATTTTTATGAACTTCTGCACTCACTGACAATGGGACAACTTGACTTTTGATTTTTTCCACTTCAGCATCTCCTGCAGCTTGCCATTCCTTAACTTTGATTTTTATCACTTCTCCTGATTTTCCAGGAAGAAATTCTGATTAGGAAAAAACTGCTGAGCCATCCATCATGTGATGCCAGCCACAAGTTACATGGTGCTTCTCAGCCTGTAGGGCGCACATTGTTCTTAACCAGCTGCAGTGAGCTACGGGTATAGGAGCTAAAAACCTGGTTTCCATTGCCATCCCACTTGCCATCCTGACACTACCAAAGTAAGGCAGAGCCATTGTAAGTGCCATGTAACAGCCCAGCTGATTAAAACCGTGCAAAGCTCACAAAAGTCCTGTCAGTCAGCTTGCATGTGATGTCAGGTCCTGTTTTCATTTATTTACAGTATCGCCTATTGTCGCATATTATTATCATCGCTAAACACTAAAGAATAATGGTCCTGTCCCACTAGCTGACAACAGAAGGGCTGACAAAGGGAGAGAATGCAGTAAAAGTGGTAATTTATGTCTGTGTCATGCTTCCCAGCCAGCTGTGCTGATAAAAAATGGCCAATATCATGGGAAGGCTGGTAAACAGCAACAACAAAATTACCTTTGTGGGGGGAAAACAAAAAACCCAAATATTTAGAGCAGTACTTTGATTAAAGATGATTTACTGTAGACAGCACAGGGAAGGAGCGCCCAAAGAGACATATAGGTTTATCAGATTCAGGCCTGTGTAGGGGAAGATGTTTCTGGCGTGGACACATCCACCTGAGACAACATGGAGACAGCAGCAGCAGATCTTGCCTGCAGCACAGAAAAAGCTGATAAGGAAGCAGGAAAACAGAAGGTGCCAAGTGTGAGGGATGAGAACGCATAAGTCAGGGCTGGAGTTATGAGCTGAGGGCAGTTTCTGAGGCAGGGTGGGGTGGAGTCCTTTGTCCACCTAATGCAAAGGATTCTGCAGGAATTGTTTGTGTTTTCATCCACCAGTGTGACTTGGGGTCTGACTTTGCTCCGCTTAGGGGCAATAACAGACTCCTGTTGATTCGTGGGAGCCTTAGAAATCCAAGCAAACTTGCTGCAGCAACTGGCTAATTCAGTAAGAGCATTGATTTCTGCAGCTGGACAAATAAAGAGCATGAATGCAGTGTAGCTGTCTTCTGTCTCTGAATTGATGTAACAAATGATCACTGATTCAGGTGAGGGGAAGTATTACTCCAGAGAGGGTCTTCCATATAAAAAAAATCCCACAGCCTGTGTGAGTTAGTCTTTAATGTGACACAGATAGAGCTAGTTCCCAGCCACTGGGAACCCTTTGCCTGCATTTTGCTATCTAACCTGTCACTCTGTGTAAACCACCCTTGGGTTCTGCTTCAACAGCCATGGAACAGTCTGGGGCTTGGCTAGAACACTGACAGTGTTCCTATGGAGAATTGGAGAGTCCCTCGTGGACTGAGACACTTCAGTATCCACAGAAAAGTTGCTTAGAGCCCTGCTTGTCTGTGCTTGGCACAGCTGAGCTGTCTGTGCCTGCTGTTTGTTGTAAAACAAGACCAGTCTCCATGCTCATACTTTTCTTCCTTTAATTCCCCAGCAACTGAAAAAGGGTTTCACTCAGCCACACCACAGTGGCACCAGTCTGTTGATTGTTTCAGCCACCTTAGAAAATGGGAGAAGAAGAATCTCTGCATCATCTCTGTCTTTCCTTCTTGCACAGGTACGTCGGATGGACTTAAAACCAAATGCCTTATCTGCATCCCGTAGCAGGCACCTGCACACGTTTTTCCCAGGGCAGATCTGAAGGTGCCTCATCTCTGCTTTTTGCTGTCTGCATCTGTGTTGGTTAACAGGACTTAGAAGTTAGTTGACTGGGTCCTCCTCACCTCAGAGAGCAGCTAAGTTAATGAAATACACACAGGGACAAGGAAGACCCCAGAAGTGGATGCAGGAGCCGATAGGGTTCAATACAGGTAATGGGAACACCTCATAACATTATGCCTCACCACCATTCTCACAGTAAAGAACTTTTTCCTCAGACCTCATCTCAGTCTCCCCTCTGGCAGGTTAAAGCCATTCCCCCTTGTCAAAAGCTCTTCTCCAGATTTTTTCTAGGCAGGAGCCCTGGCAGATCAGACTGCAGTGGTCTTAGCTTGTTGACAAGACCAGTTTCCAAGGGTGACTACCCTTGCAGGAGGGAACACATCCTAGTACCCCTGGCTCCTCATTTGCAGGGTGGATGGTGTTTGTGGCTGCCAGCAGAGGTGGGTGCCATGGGTGTGCTGCAGCACTGGCACAAAGGCTTCTGGCTTCTGCTGTGCCCCGCTAAAGGCAGTCACTTGCAGCACAAGGGCAGGCCAGGCAGTGATATTTTAACAGGTACGGCTGTTTGCGTCAGTGTATGAGAGTCGGGGCACTGACCTGGGGAATGTCCTGTTTCCACATTGATCCATAGGCTTTGACGTAGTGCAGGCTCACCTCAATAATAGGTGTGACGTCCCAGTCTTCCATCTAACAGTCTTCCAGTGCTTAAAGGGGCCAACAAGAAATCTGGAAAGAGGCTTTTTACAAGGACCTGTAGGGACAGAACAAGGGGGAATGGCTTTAACCTGATGGGGGAGATTGAGCTGAGCTCTTAGGCAGAAGCTCTTCCCTGTGAGGGTGCTGAGGCGCTGGCACAGGGTGCCCAGAGAAGCTGTGGCTGCCACATCCCTGAACAGTGCTCAAGACCAGGTTGGATGGGGCTTGGAGCAAGCTGCTCTAGTAGAAGGTGTCCCTGCCCATGGCAGGGTATTGGAACTGGATGAGCTTTAAGTTCACTTCCAACCCAAACCATTCTATGGCTCTGTGACTGTGATCCCAACACAGTCTGACCTGTCAGAGATACCACGTTGCAACAGTAGGCTTCTGTGCTTGTTGCCTTTTTCTTTTTTTTTTTTTTTCTTTTCTAGTAGCCTTCAACTGCAATAGAGGTGTTCTGGGAGGCCCCAGAAGACAGAATGCAGCTTCTGCCCTTCAGCACAGGAGCAGGACTTAAGAGTTGTGATAAGAGTTGTGGAGCATTAACAGAGCAGGATGCTCAGTGCTAGAGGGGAGGAGGGATATTTTGACCAGTCGCTGGGATAAACACTAAGCTGCTTTCCAATATAACCTGAGAGAAACTGGCTGTTAGAAAAATGTGTCTATTAAAAGGTCAGGTGTTGTCTCATGTTTTGGACTGACACTTGCACAGGCTGGTAAACGATATATAATGAATACTGTAGTAGGTTAATTTTGCCTAGTTGGGGCCACCATGAACAGCCTATTAGAAAATAACAGTTTTCTCAGAGGATGCCAAATTGCTGGTTGTTATGATTTCTGCAAATAAGACTGAATCTGTAACTCATTTGAGAGCAGCTTCTTCCAGTATTTGATGGTCAAATTGTGAGTGTTAACTGGATAGCTAGCTACTTAGTGTGCTTCTCTTCACTCACCATAGGAGTGTAACTCTTAGAATCCATTTTCTCATGTGCAGTAGGCAGAGACACAACAATAAGTTCGGTTTCACTATCCCAAAAAATTAAAATCTTGTGACATTTTTGCATTAGGTGGTCTTTCTGATGTCCATGTCCCTTTAGAGTTTGTGGTTTTCAGCATTTCTTTTCAGCTGTGAGAGCTGAAAAGGGATATTTTGCTTTAAGGGAAAACAATACTCTCACTTATATAGGGGAAAAAATGAAGTAGCTGAGAGCACAAAACTGCAAATGTTCTTTCAGAATAACACACAGGATTTGCTCTCAGTAAAGTGTCAGTGCTTCTGCAGGAAGCATGGAGTGCTGAAAAGCTCTGTGGAAAGCAGCACTCTTGTTTAAAAGTTCAGATACACATTTACAGACTTGGAACTTTTTCCCCAGTAGCAACACAGCTTCCCTCTTGTAACTGCTGGTAGTGTCACAGAAGCTTTTTGTTTCCTGGCAAAAAGTACCAGAGGCAACAATGGTATGTTCGAGGGAGCTTTGATGGAGAATGTTCAAAAGCATTATTTGTATTCCCTTTCCAAAGCCTGGCCCCCAGAAACCTTCCTTGCCCTCTTCCAGGTATGAAACAGTCCTGCATGAGCTTTGGTGCTCCTCTTTCATGAGATTGTTTGCGTCCTCCCCACCTGCATCTTGCCAAACAGACAGCTGAAATGTTACTAGCAATGCTTTCTTCTATGGGTGGATTTAGGTTTTTAATTGCTTTAAGCTAACAGAAGGGAGATTTACATTAGACATTAGGCATAAATTCTTTCCTGTGAGGGTGCTGAGACGCTGGCACAGGTTGCCCAGTGCGACAGTGTGTCTATCCCTTCCCTGGCAGTGTTCAAGGCCAAGTTGGATGGGGCTTGGGAGCACCCTGTTCTAGTGGAAGGTGTCCCTGCCTGTGGCAGGGGGATGGAACTAGATGAGCTTTAAGGTCCTTTCCAACCCAGACCAGTCTGGGATTAAATTATTATTAATAAGATGGTCAGGAAGAATGGAATTATTTCACATCTTGTCAAAGCAGCCCAAGTAGGATGCTGCTTTTATGAGACTTGCCACTGCTCCTCTCTTCTCTAGATCATCTCTTTCATAAGCTTGAGCTTCACAGAGTGCTGCAACAGCATGGGAAACAGCTCAGGAAGTGTCATGGCTTAACACCAACCAGCAACTAAGCCTCATGCAGCCACTTGCACATTCCCTCCTGATGGGATGGGGTGGTTTGGAAGAGTGAGAAAAAGTGAGAAAACTCTTCAGTTGAGATAAAACCAGTGTAGTATATAAAGCAAAAGCCACACAAGGAAAGCAAAACAAGGAATTCATTCACCACTTCCAACCAGCAGGGAGGTGTTCCATCTCCAGGGCTCCATCACATGTGATTGTTACTTGGGAAGACAAATGACATCATTCTAAGGGTGTCCCACTTCCTTCTTCTTCCCCCAGTTTTATGTGCTGAGTATGACGCCATATGGTCTGGAATATCACCTTGGTCAGTTGGGATCAGCTGTCCTGGCTGTGTCCCTTCCCATCTTGTGCATACGGAGAGGCAGAAAAAGCCTTTACCTTGTGTAAGCACATCCAGAGGTGTTTTCTTTACTGCTGAGTTTCACTGTTTCCAGCACAAAACCAAAACAGTCCTCTACTAGCTACAGTGAAGAAATTAGCTCTATTGCAGCCAAAACCAGCACAGGAAGTAGTTTACAAACAGCAAAGAGAAAACTCAGGGACAGAATGACAAAGAGAAAGAAGAGAGCTGATAGCAGTTTTAAGCTTAATTCCCACTACCTTCCAAGCGGGCATTCTAGTATGGGTACATTAAGTTCACATGTTACTCAACAGCCAGGGCTATTTAGCAATAAAGACCTCTGACACTGAAAGAGACTCCAACCAAATCTTTCCAGCTAGCAGGAAAGCAAGGAGTGTCATAAAAATCACCGTGTTGCATTGCTTGTTAAGGCAAGAGGCTTGAGGCTAATTTGTGCAATCACTACAGGTGATGTTGTCCTGTGACACCCTCGCTGCCATAGATTGGAGATTAAAATATAAAACATTAAATGTAGGCCTACAAATGCTGTTCTGTAGCCACAGTAAATTAAACTGTGTACACACACACACATGCAGAGAACATGAGGGCTTTTTGAAACTTGATCCAAGCTGCCTTCGGAATTGGTTTTATAGCCATTGATTGTTGTCTGGGGGGAAAAAAAGTAACTGCAAGTGATGCTTGTGTGTCATGGAAAACGAGGAGGAAAAACAAGGCTCAAAGTGAATGCAAACTACATAGTGTTGTCTGGAAGTCCCCAACTTCCAAAGGAGGGAGGCAGTGCAGGGTTTTCACATTTTCTCATGGAAAAAGGAGAAGATGCTTGACTCCACAGCTTTCCTGAGATTTCAATAATGAAATAGTTCTCACTAATGTTTATATTAAGGTTTGACTTCTGGGGTGGTTTACATTGCTTCCACAGCATGCTATGTACCTTCCTGCCATTAAGGAGAAGCCTCTGGCCTCCAGAGTCTGATGCCCCAGTTCTGAAGGGATGCATCACAGGTTTTTCCTCCCATATGTAGGTACCTGTTTCACTTTACAGTTGTCTGCAGAGTTAAGCATGTGTGTAAATGATTGTAAAAGTGGGGCTTTGGGTTATTTAAGGGCTATAAATTTTAAGATGGTTTCTTCTGGGGATTTTGCAGGCAGATGTGAGTTTGCCATAACTTGCTTCATGTAAAGGCAGGAGAAAAATTGTTGGCTCTGCAATAGTAGTCATGCAAGGCAGTGTCTAGATATCACAAACTGCTCAATGTGGATGTTCTTGTGCTGAGAGGAGAATTATTTCCTATGGGAGATGGCTGATCTTTTGTTTGATGATTTCTGCTATTACATGTTATGTTATTGGTGCACTCTAGGTTTCTTCATACAAGTTAAACAGCCTGCACTGGTGAGAAAGTTAATGCCTTGCTATGTCATCTGACTGACACTGGATATTATCTCCAGATTTATTCTCTGATTTAACTTCTAGGAAGAAGTTATATCCAAGATAAATGCCACAGTCCCATTTGCTCTCAGAAATCCCAGAAATCTTTGAATTATCAGAATGGCACAAACTGAGGTTTGCTCACCCATTTCTACTGAGATACATGTGTATACGTGTATATTATAACCTATCTTGAAATTACTTTTGGAAAACAAGGCATCACTTAGCTCCTTTCAAGGGGTTACATAGGTTAGTGTGTACAGAGACATGGTAATTCTTTCCTCAAGCAGACACCCCATGCTACTTCTGTTTTCTTGGAGGCAATGGATGTTCCTTCCAGTGCATTATCAAATGTCTCATTATTAAGTAATTAGAGAATGGGTTTTATAAAAAGCCCCAGTTAACACTATTACCACTACCTTCAGCAATGGAGAGGAAGGCATCCTTTGAACATGTCTGTTGAAACAAGCTGAAGGAAAAGGGCAGACCTTTGGACTCTAAATAATAAAGCTCTTCAAGGCCCTTGTAGACAGACTAACTTCCCCCATAAAGGTATTCATCTTTATACACCTGCACATGTCCTGTGCTCCTGTCTTACCATTGGTGCAGCTACATTGCATGGCTATAAATTCCTTAGGGAACGTATTCCTTATGGTGGTAGTTATAATAGCATCCAAAAGGACACACATATGAGGGATGAGTGGGGGATTTTTATAAGTTAAAAGTGTTTTCCAGATAGAAATCTAGTTTGGTAGCTGCAAAACCCAGCAAGTCATTTGGGATTTCTTGGGCTTTCCAAAAAAGTCACCAAACAACCTTGCCAACAGTCAAGGAGATCTGCCAGGCCTGCCAGACGTCCAGAGCTCCTGGTCTAATGGCTCTAGACAACTTGCTTCTCAGCTTTGCAGTGCACAGTAGGACATAGTGCACATAGTAGGACCAAGTACAACCAGGACCTGTCTGACCTGCTGAGGTGGTCCTGCACGGTGGTTTGCTATATGCCCACCAAACATAGGGTGTTTTGGGTGTGATTGACTATCTGCAGCTATCTAGAAGGTGCTGGGCTTGCTGTGCCCTTAACAAAAAATGGTCCAACATTAAACTTGGTTTAACTTGTCTTTCTCTGTTCCATAGCCAAGAAAGCTTCCATGTGATGGCAAAGTTACAAAAGAATCATAGAATCACAGACTGTTTTGGGTTGGAAAGGACCTAAAAGCTCATCTAGTTCCAACCTGCTGCTGTGGAGAGGGACACTTTCCACTAGACCATGTCACCCAAGTCTCCGTCCATCCTGGCCTTGAACACTGCCAAGGATGGAGCGTTTGCTGCTTCTCTGGGCAACCTGTTCTAGTGCCTCACCACCCTCACAGAAAAGAACTTCTTTCTTATATCTAACATAAACTTTCTTTATTTCAGTTAAAGCCCATTCTCCCTTGTGCTATCACTACGTCCCTGATGAATAGTCACTCTCCAACATCCTTGTAGGGCCCCTTCAGAAACTCAAGGCTGCTATGGGGTCTCCAACCAGCTTCTCTTCTCCAGGCTGAACAGCTCCAATTTTCTCAGCTTTCCTTTGTATGGAAGGTGCTCCAGCCCCAATCATCCTTGTGGTCCTCCTCCAGTATCAACTCTAGACTTTGTCTTGCTGCCATTTATTTGTAAAAAATAAAACTGCAGCAAGCTGTTAGATAAGTCCAACAGTGACAGCTCTCTCAGGTATATAAATCTAGACCGGGCTCTTGCCCATTTGGTCATCCAGGGATGGGCATATTCTAGCTAAAGAGCTCTGTGTGTATCAAGGGCAACTCCCAAGCCAAGGGCACACCATGCAACCGCTAGTGATGAGGGCATACTGGTGGCAGGCAGGTGTGTAATTGCAAATTCTAGGCCTGCGGTTAAGGCCCAGGTACATGACAGCACATCTTGACAGCAATTGCCAGGAAGATGCTGCCCTGCACATCAACCACTGCCCACAGCCCAGCTCTCCACAATACACATGGTGTACCTTGTGCTCAGGCACACACACATTTTGAAATACAGACCATAAACTCAAAGCGTGCCTTTTAATATGCCCTTCTCATCTGCATTGTGCCACCTTCAGTGAATCAGGAACCTTCGCAAAGGACCAGGCTGTTTTCCTTTAGGAAAGCTGCTGTGGGAAAGGAGGGGTGAGCACTCTCTCCCAGGCTGATGACTGAGCCTCAGGTTGAGCCACCCTCCCCAGCCCATTCAGTGAAGATTGCCTATCTCCATTGCACAAACCAGAGAATCAAGCCCTCTTTTGGGACATGTGCCTCTTATCAACGACCTAAGAGGGAAAAGGGTTCTTTAAGTTTTCCTTTGCTATGAATTAAGGAGCTTTCAGAAACAGTCTGTAGGTGAACAAGCCCTTCTCTGCTTCAAGTCTGTGCTCCTTCATCACTGTGGTGCTTGTATGGGAGTATTACAACATGTATTTTTCTTCTCCAGCAAGCAAGTTCCCAGCTGCAGGAGCCTGACAGGCCTTGTGTAACTTGTCACCAGCACTCCCTACACTCATTTAGATCTCAGGGTGTGGTGTTAATTAGGTGATTTTGTAATAGCACCCAGGTGACTTGGTGAGGGAGCGGCACCCCAGAAACCAATTAAATAAGAGTGTCGTGACTTTATATCCTTAGAGTACTCTCAGGATGTTGTTTGTTTCTAGAAATTGAGTCTGTGGGGTTGCTTGTCCATTCTGCCTCGCAGCTTCCAAACCTCTTGGTTGAATTCAGGCAGGTAATGCTGGTGGATAAATGCCACAGAAAGAATCAGACTTGTAGGTTACAGAAATGTACTAGGTAGAAGAGAAAGAATATGTTAAGTGTCTAGATGGAGAATGCTGTGCTTTTTTAGGTAACAGAAAAGCCATGTGGAAAGGAACATGTATGAACACCCTGGTTATGTGGGGAAAACATTTCCCAGACCTTGGTTACTAAATCTGAGCAAACCTACTCTAAGTAGGTGTCTTATGATCCTATAATAACCCTAGTTAATGTTTCTTTCCTGTTGCTACTCTTAAGATCTCTTATCTCAGCAGCTTAGTGATGTCTTCCATTTACTAGGCTTCTATTGTCTTCAGCATGTGTCAACCAAGTTTCATGAGCTTTGCTGAAGCTGCCTGGGGCTTTGAAGTGGTCTGCCATCAAAGTATGTGCTTGGCCAAGGACTTCTTAATATTTGATATCAGATAAAGCCACTCTTGTATATCCAAAGACTCGATATTGTTTGGAGCTAAACAAAGCTTTTTTCACTAAACAGGTTTTTGGTCTAGTTGGTTGCCTTTTGAATAATAAGATCTAGTGGCACCCTCTACAAGTCTTGAACTTTTGCTTTATCTCTGTTTTGTTGACGTTTCATCAGACTTGCTTTTCAGTGATATCCTTAGATCTGAAATAACAAGCCATTTTTTAACCTTTTGCAGTCAAGGCTATTAAATACTTTCCTAAAAGTGTCTTGAAGACAGGCTGAGAAAATTGGCCTGTTCAGCCTGGAGAAGACAAGCTGTGTTGGAAACCCCATAGCAGCCTTCCAGTATCTGAAAGGGTCCTACAAGGATGTTGGAGAGGGACTTTTCATCAGGGACTGTAGCAATAGCACAAGGGAGAATGGGTTCAAACTGAAACTGGGGAAATTCAGGTTAGATATAAGGAAGAAGTTCTTTACTGTGAGGGTGGTGAGGCACTGGTACAGGTTGCCCAGAGAAATGTAAATGCTCCATCCCTGGCAGTGTTCAAGGCCAGGTTGGACGGAGAATGGGTGACATAGTCTAGTGTGAGGCATCCCTGCTCATGGCAAGGGGTTGGAAGTGAATGATCATAAGGTCTTTTCCAACTCAAACCAGTCTGTGATTCTGTGACATTCTTAGGAATGTTTGCTCATCTGCACCCATCAGTACTTTGCTCAAACATGTATTTGGGTCTTTCAGCCCACTATTTCAGGTCAAGTGGAAGGGTGTCTGTCCATCCCTGCGTGAGCATACTTGCTGGCTGGTCCCATTTTTATGTGGGGGAAGAAAGATGAGCATTCTTTTTGAGTGCTGGTGACCACTGATCTGTCCATACTGGCTTCATGTCCTGTGTTGCAGTATCTATCAGAATATACGTTCTTCAAGTTCTTTCTTCCTACTTTTTCAAGTCAACCAGCTGTGAAGCCAATCTTTCATTTATTATGAAAGAAAAAAATCCTTTTCTGAGTCCACATTACTGAGGGTTTATTTTCCCGTTGTGTGCAGATCACTATAGTTAATTTTTAACTTTATACAACTCGTCTTTCAGGAAATAGATGTTTCTGTTGCATGCAGAACAGCACACTCATACAGCTGTTTTCACAAGTGCATCTTGCCTCTGCTGTTGCCTTACACTTGCAGTCTATCTTTAGGCCTTTTAATTTGGAAGTCGGTTTGTTGAGTTTTTTTGATAGCTTTGCTGACACTCTCATTTGGAAAGCACAGTTGTCCCAGCCTTGGCAATACCCGTTGTTCTTTGCAAAGTCAAAGCCATTTTTCACAGTGACCTTGCTTTGACCTTGTTAATCTCACCATAAATAGTGTGATGCCTAGGTAGTCCATCTGTGAGGTGTCCAGGTTCACATAACAGGACATGAGCATTGCTGTGCAGTTTGGAAGTGAGCTGAATGCACAAAGAATGAGAAATAGCAGAAAATTTGGATGCTGATAGCTGTCTAATGTCTTGTTGCAACCCTTGGCATAACATCTGGCGTTACCACTGCTGTTAATCTGGACAAAGGGTTAGAGGACATAGAATCATAGAATGGTTTGGTTTGCAAAGGACCTTAAGTTCATCGAGTTCTAGTCCCCCTGTCATGGACAGGGATCCCTCACACTAGACCATGTCACCCAAGGTTCTGTCCAGCCTGGCCTTGAACACTGCCAGAGATGGGGCAGCCACAGTTTCTTTGGTCACCCTGTTCCAGTGTCTTGTCACCCTCACGGTAAAGAACTTCTTCCTTATATTTAACCTGGTATACTAATGAAACTTCTTCCTTATATTTAACCTGATATACTAATGAAACTGTAATGTTACCTGCTTGAGCAAAGTTTGCATTGAACTGGGCATGCCTGTTAGGTAATGCCCATTTGCAAGCCTTGGGATTCAGTGGGTTTGCAGAGATTGAAAGTTGTACCATTGCCCAAGGAATAAGGGTTTTGAGAAGAGGCTTTAGTTAAGGAGGCACTACACGTAACTGAGCACAAGAGACCCCAAGTTAGTGGGCTTCAACACACTCTGAAGAGCTATACATTGCTGGGCTTATTTGATAAACAAGGGGGTGCATAGCTCTGCTGGTGAGTTTGTACTATACCAGGGAGAGACTAAACTGGGGGTACTATCAGTAGCAGCTGCCTCTCACTCACGGTTACTTGTGCCCACAACTCTTTTCTGACTAACTTTTAATCCTGATTCAGTGCTGTGTGTGAGTATTACCACAGGAGATTGTAACTGGTGGAGAAGGGGCAGAGTGAAGCCTGCAAACAATCTGTGGCAAGGTAGGAATGCACGTGGGAGCCTCACAGATGAAGTCCTCAGCTGCTGGGTGTGGTGGGAAATGATTCATGGATTTGTAGTTTTGCCAGGACAAGATGAAGGTGACCTTAGGAGCAAAGGAGTAGGGTGAAAGGCTGGTTGGTAACACACTGCACTTCTACATAGGCACTATGGCTTTACAGCAGAAAGTTGTATTTCCTTATCCTTCCCTAAATCTGCTCCTGCAGAATGTCATTGACGTAAGAGGAAAAATCCCAGTGATGAGCTCATCTGAAAATCCTGTCCCAAATGTTATGGTGCCTTTTAACTCGCTTCCAAGAAGCTCTGACATTTTGGTCTTGGTGTTTAGCTGCTATCAAGAGTATCCCAAACCCCATACTTAATTTGGGGACTTATTCCTGGAAACAAGGCTGCCCTGTAAAAATAAGCAGTTAATATCCAAGGGCTTTGAGCCAAATATTAGCAACACAGTTCTTGAACTCTTTGGAGAGGACCCTGTGAGAAAAACATCCTTGTATTTCCAAGGTAATTGATGGACCACTGGAGGGAAAAGTCATCCACAGTCACCAGGAGGAGCTGTTTTGCAAATGCATTTTAATAGAGAGGAGGAAAATGAGTAATCAATTGTGGAAATGTGTTTGCTGGTGGCAGAGTGGTCCTGTGGCTAAAAATACTGCTGCCTGTTTAGAGGGCTCTGATTCCTTTCAAAGATGCTGAGGGAGCATCTCTAAATAACCGTGGGATTAAGCACCCAGGGAATCTGGAGGAATTTACATTTCTAGACTCCTGCCATGCCTTTGGAAGGAATTTGAAGCTACCCAGAGAGCATATGCAGGCTTGCACTGGGAAATGCTGTGGGCTGCTCAACAAAAGCCATTTTTATCCTTTAGCAAATGATGTTCCAGTTAACACACAAGTCGTGCGCCATTTCAGCATCACTCAGCTCTGCACCATGTTGCCTAATGCTGTCAAGTCCTTAGGCAACTGCTCCTCTAGCTGTGAGGAAGGCAGTGTTTTAAGTTGGCTCTAGACTTTTAATTTCTACCTTCCTTGGTGCTGCAAGTGCATGTAATGTGCTTTGATTCCTACTCATTCTGACTTCAGAGCATCCTAAACCCTGGATTTGGTTTGAAGGCCTGTTCTTTGATGGATGGTATGAAAATGAGCAGCCATGGGCTTTGAGCTGAAGGATAATTCTACCCATTGCATGAAGGCTTTTCTTGCTCTGTTCTTCACCAGTCTCTTTGTTCTGGTAGAAATGGTAACACTTGTATTTTGTTGTGCCTTGCTACTGCGTGCAGCCTTTAACAAAATGCTACCTAACAGGACATGTAGAAATGCACTTACCTTAGAGGGGGTAAGTCTGTGAGTGCCCTACACACTGGACAGGAGTGTGGGACCTAAGGCTGCTCACTAAGCAGTCCATGGGTTGGTTTGTGGGTAAGAGATCACAGCTGAAGCCTATGCACAGCATCTCAGGTCTCTAAGGACAGCATGTCAGAAATTTGGTCAGTATGAGCTTACACAAGCCATGAAGAAAGCTCATCTGTTGCAGTCTGGACTTGCTCCTGAGCTAAGTACAGTAACTAAATACACTGCAAACCTTGTGTAAGGAAAGTACCATGTTCAGAGTCCTGCCTCTTCATGAGTCACAGCATTATCCCATCGCTCGCCTTACAGATCTCCCTCATTCTGCTCTGCAGGCTTTTCTCTGCCATGGTCGTTCATCTGGTTATGCTGCTTCACCCACTGCTTGTGTGATCTCTCCTCCTCCGGGCCCCTGAGGGCATGTAACCACTGTTCACCTGCCTGCTCTGAGAGTCTCTGCTGCAGGTTAGTTGCAGCATGCACAATCACTGCAAGATTAGTGTTGTGTTTGGTTTGGGTTTTTTCTGATAGACAGCAGAAGTTTTCCCTTTCTTGCCTGGCACTGACTTCAAGGGGGTATATATTCTGCCCTGTCAGATTTGCTGTAGCTATCCCTGTGTTTAAAAGCCAAGCCAAGAGTGTTAATGATCAGATAGCTGTTTACATTTTATAGTGGTGTGAGCTTTTTGCTGTGTTCGGGCCTGTTTTGGCCAAGTAGCTAGTGAAGCATTAACTATAATGCTGGCCATTTCTTCTCATCATCCCAATGCATTTGATCTGTGGAAAGCCCCCCACATCCCTCTTTTGGCCCTGTGCAGCAGGACAGTGTTCTTTGTTCATGGATCCCTCTCTTACGTTGTACAGTGCTGCTGGCCCTGATATAGCAGGACCCATAAGGGCATGTCCTCCTGCAAGCATGTTTCCAGCACTCTTGCAGACCGTTCACTCATGGACCTTATCCTCTTCTTTCACAAATTCTGTCTTGCATCACTTCCCCATGTTTTCCTTTCTTGTAGAGGTAACCCAGCACACTTGGGAAGCAGGAGGGCATTCATGTTTGCTGAAGTAAAAACTCCTCTACTTGAAAGAATGCCTCAGAGTTTGTGAATTCTTGCTGCTCTTGATCTTTTTGACATGGCAGCTACAGCCCCTGCATGTCCCTGTAAGCCATAGCCACCACTGCATTACATGGATTACTTGTGTCTCTATAGACCTGCATTGGATGAAATCACAGTTCAGAGCTCCCTTGAGAGTTTCCTCAGCTTCACAGTCACAGAAGCAGATTCTGCTTTTCTTCCCTGTGATCTGAACCAATGATTTGCCATGTAGCCCAGAAGAAGAAACCAGTCAAGGATTTACTGGGAAAAGGAAGAATTTGGCCTTCCCCTCCTGCTTATAGGCACATTCACATTTTCACAGGGACATGTCTGCTCTGGTCGCTTTGTCCAGGAGTGATAACATTGTTGCACAACTTCTTGTGACATCTGCTCGAATTATCTAATGAGGAATTAAAAAGCAAAAGGATATAATGGCTTAATACAGTTCTTGTGTTCTCAAACTGGAGTGCTATGGTGTTTGGGGATGTCAGTGCAGGTGCTCTGAAAGCCAGCTGGCATTGAGTTATTCTGGTTTTACAGTGGTGAACTTGAACAAATTACTCTTTGAGTACTTCCCAAGAGGAATGTTTGTTGACTCAGTTCACAAAGGAAGTAAGGATGTGCATTTGCTTGGGAAAATTATTATCCAAATCATAGTATTCTTTCGAAGCATTTGTTTGAGTGAATACCAAAAAGAAGCAATCAGACATTTGCCTTAAAAGATCTTGGCAAACCAGTGAATGGTGAAATTATAGATTTTTCTCTCTTACCCCTCAAAGCAGAATTATCTATATTTGTATTTCTTTTTTCAGCTCCAGAGAGGAAGTGAATCAAGTTTGCAAATGGTGTTTGAGCCAAATGCAATGAATCTGGCTGTGCCTCTTACATGTAGCTGAATTGCAACAGTGTCTTCAGGAGTAGTGCTTGTTCTCAACTCAAAACCCAAATGAGATCCCTCACTCTGCTAAGGACCTTTGGTAGAAAAATGTGAATGTAGATCTGGGAGGTCAGATGTTTGGGTTCTTCCCATTGCTATGAAAACTATACCAGGGAAGCCTTTTACACTTGTTTTAGCTCCAGCTCCACTCCCACTGTTGGAATGTTCACTCTATACTGAAGGTATGTGGGGCAGGGACTACTCCATCTCTGTTGCTATTCCCATCTTTGAAGTAGTTCCTAACCAAGCCAGAGAAGCTGTTTCTCTTCACCAAGTACCATATCTTTCTCCCTCTCTCTTACTCTCACTTATTGCTTCTAGCAATCCTTAGATCAAAGCTTTCCTGCTCCAAGATCATCCTGGATGGCAAGGCTGCTGCTTCTGCCTTTGTTCCTGGGTGAAGTTTGAGAAGGACTCATTCAAGATGTTTTTCATTTCCGAGGCATAAACTTTGTTTGTGGCTGGAAGAAATGCCATGGAGGAGAATCTTTTTTGATCTCATTTAATGCTGGAACAGTGAAGTCTTCCATGGCTTACCTAAACACAATCCCTGTGTTACCAGGTGGAGTACTTGAGTGTACATGCTTCTCTCCTGAGGGGACCAGAGCTTATCAAACAAGTCTGTATCTCAGATTTGTTATAGTCCTTTGTGCAATGAGCAGTCCCCTCTGCTGTCATTGCTTCACCTTGTATTTGCAGTTTACTCTTTCCTTTCATCTCTAGCTTTTGTTTTGTTTGGGCTTTTTTTAGGTATATTACCACTAGCTGGAAAAGTTCCGTGATCAGTTGAATAATACCAGTGTTCAAGCCACATCAGTGCTGTGAAAATTTTTGTGGGCTCTGATCCTGCAATCCCATTCCCAATGGATTTGATGTGTTGTATTAAATTCCATTAGTGAAAACCTCAGGACTCATCTCCCAGAGGAAAGGGAAGATGCAGGAAGGTGAGCAATTAGATCAGTCCCCGGGAGTTTCATTTGATATTTTTAACTCTTTCAGTTAATTTACCCGGCTTGGTAGCATTTGAGACATTCAGAAGTATTAAAAAGCCCTGATTCCCAATCAGGAATGCCAGGAAGATGTGTGCTGCAGCCATGGATACTTTCTTCTTCCCAGCTATTCCATGTGAAACTGAGGAAGTCGAACTGGCCTGGCAAGTGGCCTAACTCTTTGCTGTTGATGACACCTCTCCAGCAGAAGCGGTGTGTGGGCAGCCAAGCAGTTTCATCATGGGGAGGGAGGAGGCATGCATCACCTTTTGTTTAAGCAGAAGCATCTTTTTGGAATGCTATCCATTTTATCGGTTAGGGCTTGAACAAGGAGCATCCAGGAGAGGCTGGATATTGTAATTAACACAAGTGGAGACAGGCTGCTGCGCCTGCCTTCCTGCCTGGAGAAGAAGAACCTGTTGAATTTGCTAGGAGCTATTGCTGTGAGGACAAGAGCTACATTTCCTGGGAGTACAGCAGCCACAAGTGGATGAAGTAGCTGCTTTAGAGCTATGCTGTGGGGAAGAGGCAGAGGCTTGGATATTGGACACTGGCTGCCCATTTGGGTTAGAGCCTCTGCTTTTGCTTCCTAAGTCTGAGGAGGAAGAATACGCAGGCCATTTGCTTTTGGTCAGCTCAGCTAAGGATGGCTGCACTCTCTCAGCACTTGAGGATTCTGCTCTGGAAGAACTGGCTCAGTGTCAAGAGGCAGCCGGTGAGTGTGACAGGGGGAGCCTGGAAATCACAGGGATTGTGGAGCAAGGGGGGCACTGCAGGAGAGGAAGGTCACAGTTTTATAACAGAAATACTTTGAAGGTGATAGATGAAAAGGGAAAGAAGGGAACGGCATGGAAGTGAGGATGAGTCTTTTTAAGCCAAAGTGATTAGGTCTTGCCTCAGAGCTCATGCATGAGGGCTCAGGAGTCTGGATTGAGTATTACGAATGCCACTCTTGTTCCCTTGGGGCAGCAGTCCGTGCAAACAAAACTATGCCCAAACTGATGGGCAGACCATTTCCAGTAATGTCCAGAGAGGAATATGAACTGCAGCAGCACCAGGGAGGAATATGTTCCTTTGGGTGGCATTGTGTGTCCAGGCAAAGCCTGGCCAGTAGTTTAGCTCCAGTCTGATTTTAATACAGCTGCGCTGTAATTCCGGCATAAGCAATGCTGCAGCTCATGGACTTGCCTTGCGACAAGTCCTCTTGCTAGTAATCCAAATGTGGTGGGTTTTAAACTTGCTTTGCTGAATGGAAGCCTTGGTAGGTGCAGAAAATGCTGACAAGAGAGGAAAATGGCCATGAAAGGTGTAATCTGACGATGGAGTGAAAGGCTTCCTATCACCACATGCTTCTGCAAGGTGCATTCTTACCAGTCCTGTCCTGCCTCTTGGTTTTGGAGCCTGATCTAGTTAGGTGCTGAGTTGACCTGACACCTTGTCATCCTCTGTAGGAGCTGTGGATGTGCTGTGCACCTCAGAGTATCTTTCACTGCTGTCAAACATACAGGAGACTTTTTCTGGGATGCAGAGGAATCCCATTAAGTTACCTCTAAGTTCTCAAGAGAAATCCTAACAGCCTTGTTAAAAGGAGAAAATTTGCATCTCTTTCAGCTCTTTTGTCCCCAGAGTCAATGCTAACCTAAGCCCTACCTGTACTTCTGACCTCATGGTCTCACTTGCTTTAATTCTGTTTTCTGGAGGAGCTGAAATATCAATTCTATAGAATTGAAATGCCAATTAAAATCTGGCAAAGTACTGATTATTTTACAGCAGCATTCCCTGTAATCCTCCTTCATTTCCATCTCTTGCTCCAAGTTGGGGAGCTTGTTCACGCTGGAGAGGGTGTGAGGAGGTAAACCCAGATTTCTGCTCCCAAACATCCTGATCTCTCTGTTCTCCTGCTTGTGGATTTTGTTTCCACGTGTGCAGTCTGCCTTCACTTACAGACCAGGCTTTTAGAAAGCTTTTTTTCTTTATTTTGGTATGCTTGTTTTGTGAGAAAGTGTTCTGTTGTGCTGCTCAGTTTCTGGTAAGTAGTGAAGGTGGCTCCTGCTGCTGCAGTGGTGTTGGCTGCCCTCACTGGTCTGATGGATATGGCTGACACCAGTCAGCTCCCCCCCTTGCAGATTCATGTGCTTTCCTGCTCTGCTTGTCAGCCTTTTCAGAGCTGGCAAACACATTTGCTTCTGCCTTTTGCCTTACACTTTATTTCTTCTGCGAGCTCTCTGCACATCCCCTGGAGAGAGTGCCTCTACCTGTGCGCCATGGGGAGAGCTACAGCTCGCTTGGCTATCAGTGTGTTGAAATCAGCTGAAGGTCTGCATCCAGGACCAGGGAGTGCCTCAATAGAGGTTATTCCTGCTGAGACAGGAACAGTCATGAGCTTAGGTGGCAGCCTTCCCAGGAGCAAGGTTTGGCCTGTGTACCAAGGGGAACTGGGGAAATCAATGCATCTCTGCCACTTCTAGGCAGCGTGGTTGTTTAAACAGAGGGAGGTGGGAGAGAGTATGCCTGCATGCAGAAATGCTAAGTAAGGTCTGAGAAATTAAATCTACTTTTAGCAGTAGAATAATCCAGCAACCAAAGGATTATGCAACCTACCTTACACAGCTTGATGTCCCAAGAGCCAAACTGAGGTTGGTTATGGCTCCATTCAAGTCAACATGTTCCACCTGCAAGCAGTTGGCCGAAGTGCTTGTCTTGGGTTTTGTGAGCTAGAAGTGCCTTGTCAATGGGAATGCTGTTATGTTGCAACTCGTGTGCCCAGCTACTAATCCCAAATGAATCGAAGGACAGAGGTACTAAGGGAAGAGCTGTGTGGAAAGTGGGGAGCATAAACCCTGTTTTAGCCTAAAATGGGGAGGTACAAAGATTTCCTTGAGTAGAAACAATCGGCATTCATTTCTTGCCCCAAGAATATGACAGACCTCTTGCCCTTCCTTTAGGCATCTTCTGACTAATATCAGATTCTGTGCTGTTACCCTATAATTTTACTTTAGCCTACATGGTACTAAACAAGGAGGATGTGTTAATAATCCTGTTTGCTTGTGAATTAATCAGACTTAAACAGCATGTTTGGGACTGATTATAGAGAAATCATATGATATAAGAAAAATGAAAATATATTAGTTTCAGTGATCAGTCTTGTTAGAAGCTGTATATACAAAAAGCATTAAGAGTACTGTCTGTGAAAGCTAAAATGTTGCTGAATGCTGAAAGTAGAGGAGCATCCCCTCTGAAGGGATGTATGGGGAGGTGCCTTGTGGTTTGATGTCTGTCATTTGTGTGCTTTTGAGCCATGAATCTTACTCCTAATTCAATGGCTGTGTCATCTCATCAGGGATGATAGGGATGGAGTTGCTGTGAAACAACAATCTTTAAGCTGAATTGCTCTTCAGGATTTGTTTGTTTGTCTGTCTGTTTGGTAGGTTTTGTGTTCCAGTGAGTGTTTCAGGAAATGAAAACACTTATGGGCTTGGAATTACTTTGGAAAATCAGTTTGGGGTAATCTGTGCTGATCTGGAAAAAAAATAGCAACGCAACAGTGAAAAATGGGATGATTTTGAAGAAAGACATCTTTGCAGCTTCCAAAATTGGCATGAAAATAGCACAGCAATTTTGCAGCACACGGTAGTTTGAGCTTAACTACGGGTGGATGGAAAGCTCTATGCAGTAGCCAGCCAGTGCACAAGCAGTTGATGATTTCAATAACTGCATTTTCCTAGCTAACAGAACTCCAAAGCATGCAGTTTTAAGACTGACTTTGGGGCTCCTACCTAGGTTGGTTTACTACAGTAGATGTTTAGCAAGCTATATTTTCTTCATTCTCATCCACTGAGACAGTCAACCCTGTGTCAGAGGCAAGACCTCTATAAATGTTCATGGGTTTTCCAAAATGCTAGGCCAATTTTATGGCATCTCTTCCATCTCAGCTCTAAATAGAAAGGTGCCAGGGAGTTGGATTGCTGAGGTCAGAAGCTCGTATGAAGGATCCTGGTGATTGGTGTTCAAATGTGACTTCTCCAGTTGACTCGTTACACAGCTCCACATATACCTTCCTTCCCTCTGCTTTGAGTTCCACATCTTGTTGATGACTATGTGAAAACATCCTTTCTGTCAGCCCTGCTGTGAGACTCAGTTACTGTTTGTGAAGAACAGTGAAATTTTCGGGGGTAAAAATGTGCTTTAGACTTGCCAATTTACTTGTCAAAATCTTACATTTTGGGGTATAATTCAATCAAAGTCATTTTTACCCATTGCTTGAGCAGCGGCGTTCACTGCAAGTGAAAACAACCTTTCACACTTCAGCTCTTTTCTCTTGTGATCAGTGCTTCCAAAAGTCTTATACATCTCAGTGTGCTTTTGCTATTACATAGCAGTGTCTCAAAGCTGTAAATGTTATCCCCTTATAATCATCAGCCAAACTGAAGCTCAGAAAGGCTTGTGTTTCTTTCAGACTTGTTATTTGCTCTTAAAATCTTACATAGTTTTTTCTTCCTGCATAGATAATATTTGGGTTTAATTGTATGCATACCAAGACAGGAGTGATTTACAGAACATCTCATTACTCATTTAGGGCAGCACTTGCACATTCCAGCCAAGCTCTGGGACACATCAATGTGACAAACATAACCGATCTATTTTCATTGCTGTTTTATAGGTATGGTCGTTCATTTTAATTTCCTGGCCTGTGGTTGTTTTCATAATCTTGGCCATTATCCGTCTCAAATTCCCTCCAGAGCCACAGACAAACTGTAAGTAACTGGTTTGGTTTTATGTCTTTGGGATTTCGTTCTCATTTCAGTGACTGATGTGTTAATTTGATGTGTTTTGTTACTTTTACAAATTGGGTTCTTTATAGCTTCCAGTGGAGATTTCCTGGGATGCAGAATGCTGTAAATAAAATGTGTGTGTTCCTCTGAGGTTGTTTCTGCTTCTATTTTATTTTTTCAAGTTAGCTTTATTATTAGAAAACAACTTTAAAGCACTGTCTCACTGGGAGGCACTCAGTGCTGTTGCTGACAGCAGTGTGAATTTACATGATAAATTGATGGACAAGAGGGCAGCTGGTGAAGATCTTCAGTAAAATGAATAAGGGCATAGGCTTCAAGTGTGATTATGAGGATAAGGTAACAAACATGATATTGGTCAACATGAAAGATTTTACCTTGTGTGTGCTACTGGCAAGAAGTACCAATTTAGGCAGTTTGCTACTAAGGCTCAGCTGAAGAGTAGTACCTTTTTTGGCTCCTGGAACCTGATGATGTGAGTCTGTGAGCACTTTCTAGCAAGTCAAAGAGCAGCTTTTTGGGTGGGTGAGTATCTGTTGGTGGTTAAATGGGTGAAGATTTGCACAAGCTGGTTTGTGCTTGCAAGCCTTACTTCCTGAGTCAGGAGAACACGTCTGCATTTCAGAGCATGGGTGCATCTAGATCTGCTCTATAACACACTGATTTAGTGAGTGATCACTGCCATCAGAAGCAGCACGTCTCAGCCCTGGGCACATTTGTTCAAGAAATGATACAGTAAAACAGAGCAAGGAGCTTATCCAAATGGAAGCCTTTTTCCCTTTCACAGTGTTAATTTTGAGTGGGGTGAAATCCCTGATTCTGCTCTCTGTAGCCTCAGAAGTGCAGCCTGAAGGAAGGGGAGAGGAGTGAGTAAAAGGGCTGAACCCCTCTTTCCAGTGATAGCCTGTCTTTGTGTTGGGAGGAATCAATCACTGAGCTCCACTCTTCATTCATACACCCCTTCTGCTCAATAGAGAGGTTCCTTGTTGCAGAGGCCCTGAAAGGTACGCAAGATTCTTGCTTCATGTTGCACAGCTAACCTGCTGAATCACATCCCTGTGCTGCAGCACAAAGCTGTGAAGAGATATTATTGAGAGCCACAGTTTCCCAGCACAGGGTAGGAATAGCCCCTCAGAAATTACCATGCACCAGTTGATTGATAGGAGAGACATCAACAGGGACAACCTACATCAGGCTGTCGTCAACTTGATGAGAATAAAGCCCTGGCATGGGCAATGTTGGATTTGTATGTTTAGGGCAGGGGGACTGCTGCAGGGGGAGAAGAGGCAGTGTCTGGCAGCAGTGAGAGCAAGCAGTTGGCTTCCAGTCTTTGTAGCCATCAGGTGTGTAAAATATGGCTATGAGGAATCTGGTCTTGATGGCATGTATGACATGCTGGAAATTCCTCAGTGACATGTCATGATTAAAGTCTTTGCTTCTGTATAATCTGTGAGAAAAATATTAGGTATACATTTAGGATAGCCCTTGTCCCAGAGAGCTTGCAGCCTAATCTGACTAAAGGTTTGTGTACCTCAGGTTGTAAGCAGGGATGGGAAGGCTGCATAACTAACTATCATAAGTATCATAGGAAATATTTAATGGGGAAATACCCTTGGTGTCTTAGGGTGGTCTTCTGACCCAAAGCCCATCTCTGTCAGTAAAAGGCCTCTTATATCCTTTGTAAGTTCTCCCAAATGTGAGGGTGCTGAGGCGCTGGCACAGGGTGCCCAGAGAAGCTGTGGCTGCCCCATCCCTGGCAGTGTTTAAGGCCA
>JBCJKH010059167.1:0-11936 GCA_039877255.1 Loriculus beryllinus
CCCCGCGGCGCAGCGCGTCTGCGCAGTGCGGTAACCGGCGGGCTGCGCGGCAAGCATGGCCGGGTACAGCGTGGAGGAGAGAGCCGCGCCTCACAGCTTGGAGTACCGGCTCTTCTTCAGTGAGTCCCCGTCCCCTTCCTCGTCCCCTTCCTCGTCCTCGTCCTCCCGGTGTGAGGGTTGGGGGGGCTGCGGTGCGCCCCCTCCACAATGTGAGGTGTCCCACTCAGGCCGCGCCTGACTCGCCCCCTTTTGCCTTGCAGAGGATGCCGCCGGGTGTTACATCTCCCCCTTCCACGATATCCCCATCTACGCGGATGCCGGCAAGGTAAGGGGAGAGGGGGCCGGCGCGAAGAGCGCTCGGTAGTTCGTGTGGCTTCGTCGGCTTGGGAGCGGTGACTAGAGAGACCGCTGGAGCTGTGGGTGCGAGCGTTGTTGTATCGGTGCTCCGGTAGGAGAGTGGTCATGAGAGCCTGGAGTACCTGAGAGAAAATCCCGGTCGCTTGTACTGCTTCTTGGCAGGAGCACTTAACAGAACCGTCGTCACATCTTGCAAAGACTTTTCCTCTCTTTTGGGTAGCGCGATGTAGGGAGAAAAGAGCAGATGATCTGATTCTCGTGTTTGTATCTGAGATACGAGCGGTTGTCTTGAATTTGCCCGTGAGGCCACATGAAAGGGTTTTGGGTTAAAAGAATCAGTTTTCTCTTTAGCTAAATATCTACATCCACACCCATGGATGATATTTCAGGCTTGGGTTTTGACTGCAGTAAAGCCACTTTATAATCAGCTGCTGATCAGAAGGCAGAGTTGTTAAATTCTTGCTGTAGCAGCTCTTGGGAACCTCTTCCCTCACAAAAAGTGCAGTGTTGCAGGGCTTTTACATCCTTCCCTCAGCTGGTGGTTAGGCAAATGAGGCTGTTCTGAATCACTGCCTAAGTGCCCCAGCTCTAGGAAGCCAAAACAGCTGTGTTTCAGTTTTCACTGACTGCTTTGTCAGTGGGAACTAGGGCTCTCTGACTGTGTTCCTTACCTTTGTAGCTCATATCTCTCCTTTTAACACATACTAAAAAGCTGTGCAGTTTGAGAAATGGGGTGGATGAACTGTTGTAATGTTCATGGTGTAATTTGGAGATACAGAGTGGATATGGAAAAGGAAAACAGTATGCAGAACTGGGAAATGAGCCTCTGAAAAGTACCTGATTGAGCTTTGAGGTGCAGGTATTCTCAGAATTTGCTTTGGGATGCCTGACATGGCTTTTGCTCAGAAGGGAAAAGACAGGTTGTAATCATCAAGAACAGTGGGGAAGCAGTTTTGGGGGCTGACCGAGAAACCTGCTTTGGAAAGCTGCTGTCTGAAAGGTAACTCAGGCAAGGCAAATCCAGGTGACACTACACTCTGTAGACACAGAACAGGGGAGGAAAGAGTAGGGGAGTGAACATAGGGGTGAGGAGGGTTTCCCTGGACTGGTGATGCTTAACAAGGGAAACTGGACTACTGGGGTTCACTTCACCTGCTTAGTACTGCTTGCCAGCATGTCAGTGCCAAGTCATTAAGAGAAGCTCTTGCTTCTGAAGGTCAGTCCCTGAAGTTACACAATAGTGCTGATCACATTAGACCTCTTTCTGTTGCTGAAGTGACTCTCTGCAGAGATTTTACTTGTTAATTAGTAGGTTCATTGCCAGCTAAGGTAGGAAGCCCAGCTAGGAGCAAAAGGGTGCTTTACCCCGTCTGGGCTCCTTGATCTTTATCCTTAGACTTCTAAGACACTGAGAGGATTGCAGGGTGGGGTTGGTTTTTTTTCAGTCTGGGGCTCAGATGTGCTGACCTCATCTGTACCTGTGTGTCTTGGCATTGCAAATGAATGACCTTGAGCTACTTACTGGGTCTCTTAGACCAAGACAGGTTTGTCAGATCAGTTGTGGGAAAGCTGCAAGCCTAACAGAGACGTACCCCCAAGTTATCTTGCCTGTAAGGCCATAACCACCCTGCCTACACAGTTACAATTACCTCATTCCTTTCCTCGAGCTGCTTATAAATAAAAACAATATATATCGTTTCTCATATAGATTGCAAATGAACAGTAACCCTCTGCAATTAAGGGGTGTAATAAACTTGTGTTAGGAAAAGGTGTGGGCAGAATCAGTGATGTAACAGCACTTGTTGCACAATAGCAATCTAATTATGGCACGATACAGGTTTGAGGGGCTTTGGAAGACTAATAATAGTGCTTAACCTGAGGATTAGAAACCTTGCTAATGCTAGAGAGCAAGGTTTGACTTTTTGTTAAAAGCTGTAATCTCTACAAACGGCAAATGTTAAGGTTCAAGCGTGGAAAAGCTTGTTTTCTTGAGGAGGAGCCTGACATTAAACTCTTGAAAGTCCTCTCAGCCCAGCTGGAGTCAACAGTAGATGTTGTCAAGTATCACCTGTAAACTAGATACTGCAAGATGTGGTTCTCTTTCTACCCTACATCTTCATCCTTGCACCATGCTGCTAACAAGGTTTGCTTTTACAGGAGTGTCAGTATGGAGTGGGGGAGCTCATGCATCTTTCCCTGCTTCAAGACAAACTAGAATATTTGGGAGTAATGTTCTCTGTTGGTGAGACTAGTACATAGGTACCCATATTATTAACTGGATGGCTTACTCCTACCAACTGTATCAAAACTGGCAGTGAGGGGGAAAGCTATGGTTTTCATGCGAGCTGACTGTCACATTTACTTATATGTGTCCCTATTTTAAAGTGTGGTCTTGAGATTCCTTCCCATTCACTGATATTTTGCTTTCTTCAGAACGTGTTCAATATGGTTGTGGAGGTACCTCGATGGACAAATGCTAAAATGGAGGTAATTATATTACAGTTCGTAGCTTAAGTGTTGAGCTGGCTAGTCTATTAATCTTTGGCTTTGCTGAGTCTCTCCTCCTTACTTCCACCTTGTGAATCTGAGTGGTTTCTAACTTCTCGTGTAAATACTTGCTTGATGCTAAAGGTGTAGTATGTAGTCTGAAACTTGCAAAAGTTACAATAACTTAGTAGTCTTCTGTGACTTCTGATTAAAGCGGCATCTTCTGGCTCTCAACCCCATGTGCTTCTGATGTTTGTAAGTCTCCTGAAAACTATATCCCAGGAGATGGCAATGGAACAGGAAATGGAGTTAGGCTTTAGGGTCATCTCCTGGTCTCTCAGCTTATCAGATAGTGGCCGGCTTCATTAAAAAAAAAATAATTAAATTCTTGGTTTTTCTTAGAGCAGAGTGCAGAGATTTATGTAAAGTTTCTTTCAGATTGCGACAAAGGATCCTTTAAACCCAATTAAGCAAGATGTGAAGAAAGGAAAACTGCGCTACGTAGCTAACGTGTTTCCCCATAAAGGTTATATCTGGAATTATGGTGCTATTCCACAGGTACTATGATTTGTCTCGGTGGCTCATCCTTTCTGCTTGGGAGGAGGGAGGATGACTGTGTGTGTCTCTGACTACTACTACATTAATGAGCAAAAGGTTGGCTGTGAGAGTCTGATCTGGAGCACAGCATTTGTAGCTGAATATATAGTCTTGATAATGAAGAGAGCTTGTTAAGAAAGCAGGGGTAATTTTAAGTAGAAATCATAAGAGTTACGTTCGTAGCTCATGCTGTGAACAGGTTGTTTGAGGATGAGCAGCTGTTGCACCTTTCCTTGGCCACCTGGCAGTTTGATTGGACAGTAGCTGGCAGGTCCTTGTCTTTGGATTAAGGAAGGTGTCACTGCACAAGGAACTGAGCATCTGGCAGTGCAATGCCCTCAATTCCTGCCTGGTGAAGCATAAAGAGCTAAAGTTTTAAAATAATTGTACAGAATCTCAGTGTACAGCTCTTAGACTTAATCTTAACAGAAGATTCTTCTTGCAGTGAATTAGCTGATTGTTTTAGGCTTTGGATGTGGGCCACAAAGATCTGAAGACTGTATCTTTCCCATTTCTGCCTCTCTTATTGTTCAGGGTCTCAAGCACACAGCTAGACTAATGTATTGACCTGTTGGATGGTAGCACATGCCCTGTTCTCAGTGTTGGTTCTGAGTGCCAGAAAGGCACTTGAAAGCCCTGAGACTATACACAAACATCCTTTCTCTGAAACAGCTGGTAAGGTGGGACTGACAGGCGGTGACACCTGGATGTATGCTCTTAACTGGCTGGTGACTGTTAGGTAAAGAGGACCTTTGAGCAAGGCTGTTTGCCTCTGATGTCCTCCAAGGTTTGAGTTCCCTCTAGAGAAATAAATCCTCAGTGACAGTTCACAGGGCAGCACACTGAATTTCGTAGATGTAGTCTTGATAGCAGTGCACGTCAAGTGTTTCCTCCAAGTGGGTTAAGATGGTGATTCAAAGTTGAATTGTTTCCTACTTGGATGGATTCTGGAGCTAGGTTTTTTTGTACAGAATTACAGCTTTTGAGCCTTACTCAGTCATGTGTTAGTGATTCAAAGTTGTGTACGCACCAAGGACAAGGGACTGAATGCTTCCTTGCAGAGAAGTGTGATGGCGATTGTAAAGACTCCTTAAGCACCACCCAGGTTTCAGTACATCATCCTGAGTGCTCTGGATGCATCACAAGATCTTGACTACTTCAGTTGTGTCCTGGCATGCAGGAATTTGGAAAAAGCATTGCTTCTTTTTATATCTCAATATCCTTAGAGGTAGATGCTCCTTACAGTGCAAGCAGACACAGTGTCCTTTTGCTTCTGATCAGAAGTGTGTTTTAAGCAGCTATTATATTTGGAGGCATAGCTCACATGCCTTCTGGAGTCCTGTCATTCAGCTTATGCTTGCCACTTTAGGTAAGATGCGCTAGGACACTGGGTAGCCCAGGATATGGGACTCTGCATTCCTGTCACTGCTCTAGTGTAACAATGCGTCTTTAATTGTTTAATTAAAAGGAAACAATCCACCCTGTCTGTCTTCTGTCTCTGGTGGACTGCTATCTGGAGTTCAGGAAACTTCTGTTAAGACATGAATAGCGAGAGGAATAGGCAAGCAGCCAAATCAATAAATGTTCTTTATAGATGTGAACTTTACCTTTATGTAGCTGTGCAATGGAGGAGGAAGTCTGGAAAGTTGTTGAAAAATGGTTTGTCTGTAGGAGGGAGCAGTTTACTTTGGCAAGATAAGACCTTTTAGTTTGGATTCAAACTGCTCTTGCAGGCACAAGTGAAATAGTAGCCCAACCGCTAGATCTGAAAGCTTGTGTGAAGTAAGCCATCACCTGTATTTTGGAGGCAATTGCATGCCTGAAATAAACCTGCTTTTTGTTTCCTCTTGAAACCGAAGAGTTCTTATTTGTGTTGGGGTTTTTTGGTTTGTTTGGTTGGTTCTTTTTTTTCAGACTTGGGAAGATCCAGGTCACAAAGATGAAAATACTGGCTGCTGTGGAGATAACGATCCAATTGATGTGTGTGAAATTGGAAGCAAGGTAATGTGTTCTAAATGTGTCATTAATATCTCTAAAGTCAATTATCCAGAGACATTATTCAGTTCCTACCTCCTCTACCTTAAGAATGTGATTTTTCCCTTCACTGTCTCTGGAGATTGTTGATGAGATCTTACAGCACAAGCCATGTGAGCCAAGGGTTATGAACTGCTGATAAGTGACACCTAATTTCCTGGTACCCACTGCTTGCTAAACTCGCATAGCTCACAGAGTCTCCTTTTGTGCATTCCTTGGATGCATCAATGCAGACAATAAGGTCTTTGTCCTTTCAGGTCTGTTCTCGAGGAGAAGTTATCAAAGTGAAGGTGCTGGGCACTCTGGCACTGATTGATGAGGGCGAGACAGACTGGAAGATAATTGCTATCAATGTTGAAGACCCTGAAGCAGACAGCTATAATGGTAAGTAACAGGAGGGAGGAGCAGGCTTAGTTGACAGCATGTAGGAAACTTTCAAATCAGGACGTGGGCTTGATCCTTCTGTGCCATGGTATTAATCAGCTGTGATACTGGAAGGAGAGCAGAACAGGATGTTGTCAGTCCTATATCAAAACATTTCACTGTTTATCCCAAGTCGTCTGCCTCCTGCACAGCCTGGCATCTTGAAGAAGAGAGTGGTTGTAAAGCCTGTTCTCTGAGTGAAAGGAAAGGGATTGTCCAGTAAGTCTCTAATCAAAGCTGTTGAAATGACTCCATGCTCCTGGGATATACTGTGAATATGAAACACTAACTTTTTTGTGCAGATACCCACTTTGTGTCTTTACTGTAACCTGTTTGAAATGTTGCAAAGGCTACTTGAGGAGGGGCTGAAAGAGGGGCAACCCAGAAGAGCAGGCAAGTAGCTAAGTAACTTCTGTCGCTAGGTCTGGCTAACAAACCTTTCCTCTCTGGCTAGATATCAGCGATGTCAGAAGAATGAAACCTGGATACTTAGAAGCTACAGTGGACTGGTTCAGAAGATACAAAGTACCTGACGGAAAGCCAGAAAACCAGTTTGCTTTTAATGGCGAATTTAAAGACAAGGTAGCATTGGCTTTCTTAGTTACTGTGAGTGTGCAAAGGCACCTCATCCACAAACTGAGCTCAGGGTGCCCGAGGACACCCTGAGAGAATGGGTTTCTATGAGGCTACTAATAGTTGGCTTAATTCTTCCTGCTGTTTTTCCAGCCTACCGTTCAGCTTGTTTCCAGCCTAGTGCTTGCAGGAGTACTAGGAGAAAAAGCGTAGTGTTATCAACCTGCTGCTGTTGGATATTATCAGTGTTTCTTCTAGATGACATTGATGTGAGATCACTTTAAGGGCTGGGAGCCTCTGTGTCAGAACCAGGATGGAAAACACTGGGTTTATTTGCTCCTGCTTTGGAGCAAGGGTGCTTGACATCACCCTTTGCCTCCGTTGCTCGTTGGCTTTGTTCCACTGCAGCCTGGTGCAAGTTGAAGTGCACAGAATTTAAAATGCCTCTTTCTTCAGGCATAAAATGTTCCCTCATACCCTCTGAGTAAGGCTCTGCTGTGGCAGCATTGTACCTCTGCCTCTTCTCTGGGTTGGGTCACATAACTTATGGTTCCTGAGTGGGTGAAATCCTGATTCTGCACCCTTCCTCCTGCCAGTCCTGCTGTGCCTTTAGTGTGTTAGTGAGGTGACTCAACTCCCAGAGCTCCAGAGCTGGCGCAGAGAAGGGGAGGGCCTGCAAAGCCCCGCCTGGGAAGGAATGGGTAAGGGAAGCTGGAATGGAAGTCATGTAGGAGTGGGCCTGTCCCCTTAGGCTTTAGCACAGCTGTAGCTTGAGTGGGCTGGGACATCTCGCTGCCTTTCTGACTGGGTGGAGCCAGAATCAAGGCCAAATTGTAAAAAAGGGACAAATAACCTTGTGCATTTATGCAGTGTTTTACTTGGCTCTGTATGGTATCAAACCAGGATATTTATTACTGGTGTTGGTGCAAACAAAGGATTTTGTGTGCTTCCTTCTTTAGCTGACAGGTTAATGCTTGAGCATATAGCACTTTTTCTTCTAAGGGAAAAAGCTGTGATATGCTTGAAAGCAGATTCATTATGAAATAGTTGCAAAGCTAGAGTAGGTGCATGTCTCTTCCTGTTGGTTTGCACAGCAGTTGAATGATTGACCCGGAGTGGAAGAAAGCTCACAGGTATGTTGGGATCAGCTCGCTGCTGGAGGCAAACTGAGTGGGAGGACAGCGGAGTGGAGATGCTCTAATAATATAGCACCGGCCTGAGACTAGAATATCTGTGTTCAGTTTCTTTTGGCTTCAAGCTCACTAGGGTGACCTTGGCATATCCTCATATCTTGAAAGTAAAACAGTTTGTGTTGTAAATCTCTGTTGTTTCAGCTGTTGTATGCTGGAAGGTTGCTGTTGTTCCTGAATGGTGCAGTAATGGAAGAGGGCTAAGATTCCCTTCTAGAGTCAGAACTATCTAAAATCAACTTATAAATACTGGCCCATTTTTTGATGTAACAGATAACATGATGTTTGTTCTCATCTTCACCTTTTAGGATTTTGCTGTGAATGTCATTAAAAGTACTCATGAACACTGGAAAGCTTTAATAGCAAAGAAAACTGACGGAGGGGAGATCAACTGGTAGGTTAATGCTTGTGGTACTTTGCACAGTCCTTTCCCCTAAAAAACACCAAAGCTGCCTTTCCTGAGTGGTGCTATGCTTCCTGTTGGCTGCCGGGTGTCTCTGCAGACCTCCCCCTTCAGACCTCCCCTCTGCAGACCTCCCCCTTCAACTTGGCAACTGTAACAGTAGTTAATATTCCATTGTTTAATACTCTTGGGAGAGAAACTTGGCTTTCACATTCTCACAACTGACCTATCTCTTCTAGCACAAACCTGACGGTGTCCAACAGTCCCTTCTGCTGTAGTCAAGAGTGTGCAAAAGCTACTGTGGATGCAGTAAGTACAGATTTGAGTATCCTAACCCGAATGGCAAAACAATACTATTTGTGTGGTTAACTGTCCTCTCTGTGTGAATAGTACATTGTATGCTCAGAACAGCACCTGTTTCTGATTGAATAGGATATATGTGGAGCAAGCCGGACTTTCCTCCAGAGGCTTCTCTTTGCCCTTAAGTCATCTGGGAAATGGAATCCAGACCAGAGTTTGTGTGAAGGGCTAAACTTCAGCTTGACTGCCAACTGTTCAGATAGGGTTTAAATATTTGGCCTTCCAAGAGCTTCACAGTACAGGTCATCATTTGACAAAAGGAAGACTAATTCCTGAGAGCCTTGCAGCCAGGGTCCTTGCATTCTTTGCAATGAAAAGCCTAAAGTTCCCAGTGTAGAACTCATGTCCAGTTTCAGGGCTTAACTGCATCTCCCTACACGCGTGATGTGCTGCTGGTAAGTTGAAAGGGGTTAGAGGACTGGGACAGGAGAATCAAAATGCAAATGTTGCCTCAGTGTGTGGAAATGTGCCTGGAAGCCAGAGTCTCTCCATAACCTTGGCGGGACTCTTGAAGCCATTGCATTGGTTTGAAAAGTGCTTGTATTCTCTGGTGGTATCCAAATTACTTCTGAGTTTTTGAAAGTGCAGCCCATATGGAGGATGTGTCACCAGCCAGGGCCTGTTGCCTCTCTTTGGTTGCTAAGTAGCAGGTGAAAGCTCTTCAGAGAAGTTTTCTGAGAGTCTCTTGTACTTCTGTTCCACCATCACATTGTAGGTTCAAATAAAGCAGGCTGCCTGCAGCTGTATTGATGCTGGAGCAGTAACTGCTTGTAGTGAAAAGCAGATGGCACTGCAGCCTGTGCTTAAAGCAGAGCATCTCTGGCATGTAGGACATCTATGGAATGAGGAGGCTGTGGAGATGACAGGACTTGTGCTGCATGTGAACTCATTTACTCCCTCACAGCTGACCAAAGCTGGCTGCCACAGACCAGCTCATGCTGCTTAGATCTTAAATGGTGCTCATTAAAGACTTGTGAGGTTCTAAATGATGTCTTGTGAGCTTTGGATGTAAGGTCAACCTCTGTCAGCAGCTGCTGTCTGCTAATGCACTTCTTGTTTCAGGCACCACCGTCTAAAGCTGCCAACCCAATCCCACCTGAAGGTGAGTTTCAAACCCACATTTATATTCCAGTACTGAGCGGTGACTTCCTCAAAGGGATTATCAGTAGGAAAATGAGGGTCTTAGCTGATAGCTGGGTTTGGCTCTAGCACCAGGAGAAACAAAGGGCCTTCTTGGACCTAACTTGGGTCAGTACTGCAGTTTAATTCCTGAATAACATCTGTTGTTGTCGCCTTACTCCTTTGTTTGGGCACACAAGGTGGGTAAATGAGTGGTAAGAGAGATCTCAGGTGTAGTAGTTTGCTTCAGAAGAGGTCAGCTTGTCCTGAAAGAGCCTTGCAGAGGACTGAAGTGCAGTGATAAGCAGGAGACCAGTTTTGTTGGTTCTGCAAGATGAGTTTCATCAGTATCCTTAGTGCAGGCTAGCCAAGGAAGGGAAGTACTCCCTACCCACACAGAGCAGAGGCAGAAATTGAGTGCAAATTCAGTACTTCAGTTGCAGAGTTGCACAACTCTGTAAGAATGCAGTGGCTGTGGGATGAATCCTCACTCAGCTGCCACCTTTTCCTTCCATGCAAGGTTGTGGTGGGTTACTTCCATGACAAGACCCAAGGGCAAGCTAACGATGGTGTTGAGAATCCACAGTTGTGTGGCAGAAAGAGGAACTAGGCTTTCATTTCCAGTCTTTCCATGGGCAATAAACTTATGAAGAAATCGATGTCTTCTTTGCAGACAGGGGAGTTGGAGGCAAAAATGACTTTGTCTCCCCAAGCCAGCTGAGACAGAGGGAAGGAAGCCAAGCTAGCTCTGGCTTGCTGTCTCTGCTCACCTGAACTGAATCACGGCTGGATGCTCCCTGTGGCAGCCCGAGTGAGGGTGGCTTCTTTAGGAAAACAAACCCATGTAGGCAGAGTCATGCAAGAACCTGTTTGCTGGGTGGTGTTGTTGACAGGAGCACTGGAGGTGACATGCAGTGCTGTATGACTGCTTAAAAAGTGGGTAGCTAATGAAGGAGTAACCCCCTCATAGTTTGTTTGGTGTTTTCTGACCCTTACAGTTGACAAGTGGTTCTACTACCAGAAAAACTAAGGCCTGCCTGGGACAGCTGTGTCCTTTGCAGTACAGAGTCACCACATCCGGGAATAGACTGAACCATAGCTTCAGCATCAACACCAAGGAGACATTGCCTGTATCTTTGCTGATTAGAATTCTGTATCTAGCACTGACATGTCTGCTGCACTGAGGTCTGGTGGAGGCTAGAAGCCCTAATTTATAAAGCCACACCACCCCGCTTGTGGATGGTTGCGCAGTGTACTTTGTAAATCCTGACTGAAGATCACTCACCTGGTACGTGTATGGATGCTAGAAATAAAAACTACCGCAACAGCACTGCCGAGCTCCCCCTCCTTTCCCTCCATGTAACAGTCTCGCACCCCTCGGTTCTGGGCTGGGGTCTGTTAGCATGGGAGGGTGTTTGGGAGGGGATTACGGGAGGAGTTACCTGCTGACGCGGTACCGTGTCCCTCGCAGGGACGGTCTCTCCTCCGGAGGGGGTGCGGGGACGGCCGGGGGCCGGTCTCTAACCGCCTCCTCCAGCGCTCGGCGTTACCGCTCGGGGGCAGCCTCGAACCCGCGGCCTCCTGGTGCGGCGGCGCGGCGGGGCGGTGCCAGACGCGCGGCCGACGTGGGAAGCCAGCGCGGCGAAGCCGCCGGGCCGGAAGTGGGAGGGGGACGCGGTGCGACGTACTTCCGGCGGGGAGCTGGCGGCTGCCGAGGAGGGGAGTCGGTGGCGCGGCGGCCCGGGAGCAGCCGTCGGTGAGCGGCGGCGGGGCCTGTGGCACCGGGGGGGGGGCAGCGGGGCGGCGGGGGCCGGGACGGGCTCGGGGCGGAGGCGGGCGGTGACACGCAGGCAGGGCGGGGGCGGGGCGGGGGCCAGGCCGCGCCGCCCGCCCTTGAGGCCGCCGCCCAACACCCAATAGAAGCTGCCGTGGCCGTGGTCGGTGCCCCTGTCGCCGTTCTCGTGAAAGGTGCGCCCGAACTCGGACACCACCACGACGACCTTTTCGGACCAGACGTCCGGCCCGATCTCCTCGACAAAGCCGCTGAGACCGCGCCCGAGTTCGCCAAGGCGATCGGCGAGAAGGCGGGCAAGGGGCAGCCGGTGCTCGTCGGCACCGGCTCGATCGAGAAGTCGGAGTTGATCGCCGAACTCCTCAAGAAGGCCGGCTTCACGCTCCTCGACCGCGACGAGAACGCGATCGTCTACGGGTTGATCAGCCGGTTCTGGCGTCCGGATTACGGCCTGGAGCCGATCGCCGACGGCGCGGCGTTCCTGGCCTTCGACGCGCCCGAGGTCGCCGAGCTCGCCCTGGCCTTCTCGGCCGGACCCGGTCCCGATGGCCGGACCCGGCTCGTCATCGAGACGCGGGTGTGCTGCCTGAGCCGGTCGACG
>JBCJKH010059168.1:0-10098 GCA_039877255.1 Loriculus beryllinus
CAAAATTTGTCTTGTTAATTGTTCTGTTTTTTCACTGTCTTAAGAACAGAACCTCCTTCAGTATCAGTACCTGCAAGTATATTAGATGTGTTTTTGGAGGAGGAAAATGTAAAAGAGAGTTATCATGCCTTTCCAGCTGAGTCCCATTTCTTCACACTGCATCCACAGTACTAACAGGGCAGCGTAACTGCTTCACACCCATTTCTATCAGCTAGGAACTGTGCCTGAATTACTGTGTGAGAGCTCTACGGGGTGGTCACTCGTCCACAAAAACCAGACAGATGGAGGAAGTGGCCAAATTCTGCTTGGATAAAGTAACCAGAAGAAAAAAGAGGGCATATTTGGGAAACCTGTGTGGGTAGCCCAAGTGTTACTGTGTCCTGAAAGATCAGCTCTTGGTTTGACCTGAGGAGAACATGTCCTCTTTACATCTTTAGCATTTTGCTGATCAATGTGGAAGAATCAATTCCACTTTCAATTACTGTTTTGCAAACAACTAAAAGCTAGAAAATATAGGTCATCAGGTCTTTTACAGTAAGACATCCACTACGAGATAGCATCAGCTTTGACATTAAATCAGTGAATGGGAGACATAACCTACTCTTACTCATTTTTATTACAGTTGTAATAAAGATGGCTCAGGCAAATCAAATCTCCATGGCCAGAATACATCATCTGACAACAGGCCCACGAGCGACCTATTATAACATTATTCTGACCTTAAATTGCTCACAATCTTATTCCTCAGGGCATCGCGTCAGCTTATCTTGATCATTACACCTCTTGAATTGGGATTCAATTAAGTGTCATCTGATCTCTCTAATCTGTAGTATGCAGTTTATTTTAATGCAGGAAATAAAAACTGCACCATGACTGTATGACTCTGCACCTTCAATTTCCACTGTATACAATACTGAATAAATACCGCTGCTTTGATATGGTTAGAACAATACTTTCCAAAAATACATGCTTATTTTCAGTGACCTAGCCTAGTTCTCCAGGTGAAAAAAAGGCCACAGTTTTAACTGATGCAGAATTGCAGTATTCCTAAACAGTGTGATAACATGATCTTCTTAAATAATTTAGACTATCAGTCGAAGAAGATTATGTCTGAATGAAGAGTAAAAGGGTGAATTGTGCACCATATGTTAAACAAAACCGCAGCTTTCTAAGAAAGCACATTTGTGAATAAGGAATTGCTAATGTTGAAAGAGTTAATGTGAGCGTAGGGGGCACCAGCATCCATCTAAAAAGAAGAAAATCTAGGAAGGTTGTTGAAAACAAATTGAGCCATAGTATGCTGAGAAAAAAGGAGCATTCAAAATGAAAATCTTAGGTTTAAATCTGTACTGGTTTTTTTTTAACATGCAGGATTCTGCAGACTCCAAGTTCAGCCAGAAAAAGCTTAAATGAGAAGATACAAATGTTTAGATGTGAAACTTTTATTGTCTGACCTTAGGGAAGAAGCCAATGGCTGCAGAGCTACTGCTCCGGTGGGAGCTGGATCTCTGCAGAGGTGATTCTGAAGGTTACGGTATTGTTGGGCTGAAAGAAGCACAGAGGAAAGCAAGAAAAGGAAAGCGCGTAATATTGATTACAGATCATACTGGGCTTGGGGGTTTTGTTTGTTTGGTTCGGTTTGTTTTTATTAGATATATATATATATATCTTTCTAACAACAGAGTGGTGATGAAAGTTCACCTGGGGCTGCCCTGTGAGAATGTGACATTACATGTGTGAGGTAATTTAATAATCTCTAGGCTTTTGCAGTCCAGCTCCACTGTTCTAGGGGATAGTGTCCGGCCCCCAGACTATTAAAAAAGTGAATCTGGCTTCCTTTTCCTTTTATCTTTAAAGCTTCTTTTGTTGTTTGCAGGCTGAGAGAAGAAAGTCACTTGCAAAGGGATAGGGCAGGTTTTCTAACATCAGAAACAAGGACAACAGAAGGACATCGTGTGCTGCAGAATCTGCAAGCTGCAAAAAATAAAATTCAGTGATGTTAAAAAGGAAAAAAGAAGGAGCATGTTCAAAGCAAATTGCTCAGTAATGTGTTTTTTTATCAACAAGTGACTGTGAATGGGGATGGATATAGCAAGGTGTTAGGTTTGCAAGTAAGTCAGAAATTTAAATAACAAAGGAATGAACATTTTCTGACCAAACAGAAGCTGCAGGTGCACTACCCCCCATCTCATCCCCATCCACCATAAATAAAGTGGAAGAAAAACCCAAAAGGCATTGTTTTTTCCATGACTAGCGCATAATACTTTTTTCCGTTCAGCACAATGCTGAGCCAGCATTAAAAACCCTTCACTTGCAGAAATGACCTGCCAAGGCCTGCTCATGCTCTCAGGGACCTCTCCTGGAATAAATACTGTTTTTTACAAAGTGCTGATCATCTTCCTCAGGCCTTTTGGGACAGTGTGCATTACTGACCGCTTTTCAAACTTTGGTGTAGAGTCTTGGCTGTCCTTAACATAGCACCTTTACACACTGCATTAGTGTTAGTATCTAGTTCCCTTCCCCAAGGACCAAGCTTTGGATACTGCTACTACAGCTCCTATGGTTTAGTACTCAGCTAAGTGCACCTGAGCACTTCTGGTCAATGAAGGGTTACAATAGTAAAATATAGGGGAGAAATAAAAGATATGACAAGTGTAGCAGATTTCAAAGCTATGGAGAGAATATGCTGGCTCTATAAGGAAGCTTGGGAAATATCTCAGTTTTAAAAATAGAATTTCTAACACTATGAATCAACAGTACGATAAAATCAAAAGGCTGCTGTGGGTATAAGGACGATGGAGACTGTTGTTTTGGTGTATCAATTGTAAAAGCAGAGTCAGAAATTCTGGGCTACTTTTCCTACAGAAAAAAGAAGCTATAGGCCATTCCATGCTGGAAAAATTTCTCCTAGTCCGAAAGGGTTGTCAGCTTTCAAAAGCATCCTTTCGGAAGAAAAAAAACCAACTTGTTGGCAGTCAGATGCCAGTAGAAGATACCCTTTGATTTTACAGCGACGTCTTGTCTCCTGGCTGGGCATGTGTACTGCTGTTAAAGTACAGTGGTTTCCTAGTTCAGTTTTACCTCTGAGTCATACAAAGAGTGACAATTCTGTTGACCCTGGTGTGCAGGGACTTGGTCTTCCTTACCTGGCCTAAGGTCATTGTGAAATTTAAAACATGCTTCTGAACAAAAATACGAGTTATTTGTTGGATGTCATTTCTAATGCATTTGCACCTGGTTGGTGGTGATTTTGCTATTCCAGTCTGCCTTTCTGATGCTCAGAATTATTCTACAGGTGACTGTTCAGAACAGTCACCTGTATACTGTTTTGTCTATGCACCCTCTCAGAAATACCCATACCAGCCCAGGTGGTGGCACACAAACCTGTCACTATTGCGGGTATGGCTGAGAGGGAGCTGACAATGCCAAATGTCTGTAGGAGTTTGAAAAAGGAAAATCACAGAAGAAAAACCCATCGTGGTCTGTTAAATGCAAAGAAAACATCTCTAACTCAGGGGCTGAACACAAGTGGAGGCTGGCAGAATACCATATACTGTTACCCGGGGCTTATGTTCTTCCCTAGTCAGCTGCTGCAGTCCACTGCCAGAGGCAACATACTGCATGATCCTGGGCTTGACCCAGTAGGGCCGTTTTCAGTTTCTTATTATAACAAACCTAGAAATCTCCTTAAGCCTATGAAACATTTGTCTTGAAAGACCTGGCATGTGGTGCTGGTGTACTTTGCCCCTCAAGAGCATCTCAAGTTGTAGCTTGCAGTCGGTAACATCCTGAAGGCTTCTTATTTTATTCCGTTAGTACAATCCTATTCCCAGTGACTAGCTATTTGTTTAATGCCTTCTTTTCAAAGGTGTTTGTTGAGAGCACACTGCATTTCCAGCATGGGATTAAAGCTTGTTAGCCATTTCTTATTTTGACCATAGGAACTGAAATTAAAGCTTGTGGAAGAGATGGATGTTGGGTGGACAACAGCTGGATCATTTGGGCTGGAGTGGATACGAAATGGCCTCTTCAATAATCGCTTCTCAGACTCACACACACCTTCTGGAATTCTGATAAGATGTGGAATTTTTCATATAAAAAATAAAAAAGTAATACTGGTTGCAGCTGTTATCTGGGCTCCACTGTAAAAAAAAATCAATTTTAGCACTATTTGAAATTATGTTCAAAAATGTATTAGTATCTCTTTTCACTTGAACATCTTCAACTGAGGCAACAGAGGGAGGAAACTTAAAAACCAAAGAAAGCATTGAGCTAAAGGAAAGAGCAGCAGACAAAATTAATATCCGTGTACCTTAGACACTTGATTAGATTGTATTTCTTATGCTGTATAATTTTGTCTCTAAGCTCCCTTCCTCACCTTTCCTTCCATCTGCATTAAGCAGAAACTTGGTATAAATGTTTCTAGGAAGTACAGCTCTGACAGATGTTCAAGTGATAAATATTTGCAGTCAGGGTAGTTTGCAAAACCAGCATCATTTTGTTGATATAGGATCTCTCTGTATTTATATTTTGTGCAAACACATAACTTCAGGAAATAAATTTGTCTTAATGAAAGAAAAAGTAATTAAAAGGGTTGTAGCCGAAACTGCTGGTGTTGCTTTTGAATGTCACAAAATTGGGATTTCATGCCAGGCACGCTACTTTTCAAATGTACTTAGGATATACAAAATTAATTGAAAATTATTTTTATGTTTGAAATTATATATGTAATGGAAAGCATGTACGCTACTTTAACTCACCACAAAAACTAGCAAAGCAGTAAGGAGAAGAGTTAGATAGCTAAAGCAAAAAACCACCAGTGCTGAAAGAGATGAGAAGGCAGAAAGGACTGCCTTTTAAAGCCAGGAAACCTTAACAACAACTTGCACATAGAGGAACTGCTGAAGAAAACACACACACATATTAGGGATGAGATCACTGCTGTGGGGCACTTCCAGGTCACCCAAGCTGTAAATGATGCAAAAAAGAGGTTACTTTTACACTGTGGGTTTTTTTCACTTCTTAAACTTACTCTCCAAAGGATGGGATGTGGGGAAAGAAAGCAAGCTTTCCCCAATTTCCTATAGGAAGCTTGTGGTCTTCCTATAGGAAATAATTAATCCCTGCCTAGATGTTTTATTTTCATTGTTCCTCACTCTCCAGACTTCTTGCTCTAGATTAAGCAGGAGTGGTTTGCACCAGCTAAGATTTGGGTGGAGATATCTTACCTAAGCTGCTGGCTGAAACCTCCTGTGGGCATTATTCACCATGGAACATTTCTGTGCACTGGAACTGAAAAGGCAAGGAGCCTTCTCTTCCAGCTTTTTAAGTTTTAAAACCCCCTCTTCCTTTGGATCTAGTTTCTTAAGGAAAATCAGCCACTGGTGTATTCCTTCTGTGGTGAAAAGAGAATGTGTTCTTCACCTTTTCCTTGCCAAAGTGCTTGCATTTAGAAGTGTGCAAGGCCATACGGGCAGAAAACCATTGTGTCTGCAAGAAAAGTGATCCTGCCTTTGTTGTGGGAAAGCTTCCCAGGTAATGAAAAGGTTTCCCAGGTAATGGAAATGAATTAAAACTACCTCAAAGGGATACAGAAATCTGTATTCCCAGCCGCTTTATTACAGCAAACAGCACATTTCACACTCAACACATTGGAAATGCTCTGTGAAGTGTGGTGAGGATGATACGTGAACCCTCATCAGGCAGCTACCCAGCCTTCCTCCTCCTGAAGCATCAGGTGTGGAATGTGGGGAGCTGCAGTTCCCTCCTCTTGGGGCAGGAATGAACAACTTCCCTCTTCCCAGGTTTGCTAGCCTCTGGCCCCATTGCTCCCACCAGGACCCAGTGGCTTCTGAGGCTGTCCCACCTCACTCCAGGGATGCAGTGCTTCCCTCCCTCTCCTTTTCACCCACCATTAGCTGCCCTTCTCAGTGCTATTCCCATACACCTCAAATCCACAAGCCATTCCACAAACTCTTTTCAACAAGCTGTCCCCAAGACCCAATTCAACAGCATGTCTTTGAGAAGGAAAAAGACAGGTTCTCTTTTGTTTGGGAGCCTGCTGTTATATTAATGGAAAAGTCTATCTCACTGTGCAGCTGCACATAGGGCAGAGGACTGCACCCTCTGATGGGTATCTTAAGGAAAGGAGGAGAGTACTCACATCCCTTCCTTTAAGTAGCACTTTTTTCCAGACCTCCACTTACCCCATAGTTCTGAAGGTGCTGGGGAAATAAGAACATTGTATTAACAACATCTATGGCATGCCTGTGCTTACAGGTCATATCCTATGCTGAGGCCGCATATATACTTAGCCATCACTGAGAGTCCAAAAGACAAAGCAGCAAAACAGAATATGAGACCCATCATTCTGGCAGCTCTAGAGATGATGCTCTGCTTCTTCTCCAGCACCAAATTGCTCTCCCCTGCCTGGGCATGCTGTGTCTGCAGTTTGTCCTAAGGGAGAATTTGAGAAATGCCTTGGGGACCAAGATGAGTTGTATGAATCTTGATCAGCTTCCCTGCTTCTAATACAGGGAAAACTTGTGAAAAATTGGGAGGAAGAAAAATCCACTCTTTACATTTTGTTAATAGAAAAGAGGGAATGTGTTTTGTGTCTCAGTTCTTGGAAAAACTTGATTTTTCTTGCCTTGCTAGGGCATAGAGCTTTCAATAACTTCCTAGCAATAACCTCGAAGTATGATGTTATTGGTAAAACCCACTTCCCATTTTTCTTTTCCTTCCCTTCTTTAAGAGGAAAATCTTGTGCTGTTTGCAATGCAGAGTTTATTTGTTTGCTTTCTGAAATGGCTTTATGAAATTGAGTGACAAATTAAGAGTGGACCATGGAGAATACAGTGATGACTTCTCAGAGATGTACGATGATGGGACCAGAGACAACAGCCATGAGACAGAGCAAGGGACTTCCTACTCTCACATGGGTAAAATGGGAGAACAGATGTCTCAGTGAGAGTGCCACAAGCTGGAACAGGGGCTCAGGCAGGACGTGTCCTCCCCAAGCTGGAGATTTGCAACACTTCACTGGACAAGGTCCCAAGCAACCTCGGGTCCCCTATGTAGCTTTGAAGTTGGCTCTGGTTTGCACAGGAGGTTGAATTGCATGACCTCCAGAGTAACCTGATTTTTTTCAAGGCTTCAATGGAATTTTGCATCCATATTTATGTTAATGGCATTAAATTCCCCTCCTGCTCCCAGCCAACCCTACAAAAGTCAAATATTTAAAATAAAAATTTGCCTTTTCTTAACTAAACTCAAACAACCCTGCTTAGCCTACTGAGGATATAACATCTCTCCACTTATGGATGCCCATATCATACCCAACTTTCCTTCTATACTAAGACGTTAAGCTCTTTGGGGCAGTAACCATCTCTTTTTCATGCTTGTTTCATGGTTTGGTGCTTCTGGGCACTCCTATGGTCATGAAAATGCATTTCTCCTAGTGTGTCCCAGGGGGATGACTGAGTATATTGCTGTCTCTGCCACAACAAGTGTTCTACAAATCTCGCTCTTCTTGCTCCCCATCAGGCCCAGCACTGCCACACTGCTGCTGCTGTGCTCCCATTCAGTACTTCAGCCATGCCCTGTGGAGTGCAGGTGGGACAATGGATCCCTAAATACACAGTGCCATGGAGCAAAAGTGCTCTCATGCCTGAGAATCCCTGGGGGCTGATTGTACCTCAGAGTGTGCTGGCCCTTGCACACATGAGGAGTACAGTTCTGCTTCAGTGCCTTTCTATGCCGTACAGTCATCAGTAACATTCTTAAGAACCAGCTGGCACCAAAGCACCTTCAGGAATCCTTGAAGACCATCTTTCCTCTCTTTCCCTCTTGCTTAGGGCTGCAGGTGCTGTGGTCCCTGAGGGAGCTGTCTGTGGCAACCAGGATTTCCTGTGGTGGAGCCTGGCAAAGCCAGTGCCAGTGTTCCAGCCTGCATTGCTTGGCTGCATGGTATTTCAGAGCAGGGGTGAGGGAGGCTGCATTCACTTTGGCCTGGGAAAAGTGGTCCAGAAGAAATAAAGAGAAGCTCTAACAATTGATGGTGCAGTTTTGAAATCAGCACAAAAAGCAAGTTGCTGAGGAAGGGAGATCAAGGTAAGAGTGTAATCTGAAGTGTTGTTTCAGCCTCTCCTGTAACAAAGAGAAACAGCCTGTCAGCATTGGCCAGGCATGCTTAAATCACCTGCACCTCAGTGAAGCCAAAGCATGGAAAACATCCAGCAGGATGAAAACCACAACTGAAGTTATCTATGCGTGCTCACATTTGGCTTGCAGGAACTTGCTCATGCGATGTTCCAACTCTTCAGAGCAATGGGTCTGCATGGCCATTTCCACCCACATGTGACACCATGGTTCAGTATCAACCATAAGGGCTTTTCACCCAAGCTGTGTGTTGGCTGGTACCTACCTTGGAGCTGTACCTCCTGTATGTTCCAAATGCTTTGCAAAAGCCTTGGTTCTTCTTCGAAAACGTGGGCAAAAGGAGTGCAAGGGGGAGGATGCCTTGAATGGCAGCCAGGTCCCATTTGCCCTGCTATGTTCTGCCGGGTTACACTGGCCACTGCCTCGAACCCGCCCAGCTTTGCTGGGGAAAGCAAGTTTGTCCCAGGTTTTCCAGAAGATGGAGCTCAAGAGTCTCCCGTGTGAACAGTCCGGTCTGAGCCTGGGGAGTACGGGAGGATAGGCGTCACTGCTATGATCTGAATCATAGCTTTGTAGCAAAATATCTTCCAGAAAGAAAAGGAAGCACTGCCGCCCTCCAAGTGTGTCTAGGAATGATGCAGATATGGTGAATTTTAGTCTAACGTAATATGGAGTGATGACTCAAATATAAATGAAAGAGAGCTTCAGAGAGAAACAGAAGGTGTAAACCAAGAAGATGCCAACTGCTGAAGTAGGAACTAAAACATTAAATAACATATTCTGGAGAATTTTTGTGCTCTACACCCCCCTTATTTTTTTCACTGGCCAGAAACCTGTCTTTTCTGGGAAAAACACAGGGAAATAAGGAGGAGATACCTTTTTCTTGGGTCTGAGCCCACCACCTGAAGTCTATTTCCAGAATGGCTTAAAACATCTTTCGATTGCTGCAAAAGGAATGACAGAGGAGGCAGATTGAACCAACTCTTAAGGAGAGAACTGTAGGTGCACGAGTAGTCAGTGAGAATTTGCAGAGGTTAACAACTAAAGCCGTGTGCACTCTGGAAAAAATCAAACCCATACCATATATTGTGTGGGAAATCCATGCAGTAGTACCAAAAATCCCTAGGTGTCCTATTAGTCGGACCACAAGATAACCATGAGAAAACAGTTGAAATAAAAATTATTAGCAGCTTCTTCTCTTAAGCAGTCATGTTTAGGACCATCATAGAGTCTTCTAGGACAGTTTTTGAAAGAAAAAGATGAGGTAATTTCTCTTTTGGCATTGATAACAACTTCCTCTGAACCCAGTCAGATTTTTATATTATGTCCCAGCTGCCCAGTTCCATACTTAAACATGGACACCCCAGCCTAACTGAGATGATGTTGAAGTAAAGCAGTAAATATTTCCTTTTAAGATACTGTTATGGCGTTCGTATATTATATGTATAGTTAAAGAGAAATGTCTTTAGCTTAACATTTAAATAAATCAAAGTAAAACTGAGCTAATAGAAGGTGGAGTGAATTCTGCTTCTAGAGAATATCTGAAGGCCAGACAGTAATGAATTTGAAATCTCCCCGTGTTCATTTTGCAGCTGTGAATAAAACTATATATATATAGCTATAAACAAACCCCATAATGCCGAACTGGCTGCTGTTACTGCCTGGCATGGAAAATCTCTGGGTGATGGTCTGGGTTCCTGAGAGTTTAGGGCTTTTTTCCTCACTTTTACTAGGACACTTCAAAGGTAGATGCCTAGAATTAAAGCCCAGGGTGAGGAAAGACACATACATATTTAAGAAATTAGATGGAGAGGCCACTTTAATGAATGGAGCAAGAGATATGATTCTGACCATTAAGTGTTTGTGCAGGCACTAGCCAGGAGGCAGAGAGTCTGGGTCTGTGCAAGGTGTCCCTTGCTCCCAGGAAAGCCCGTGCCA
>JBCJKH010059168.1:10198-42043 GCA_039877255.1 Loriculus beryllinus
ACTTTATTAATGAGGCCTTTTTTAGGCATGTGAATAACTTTTTGTTACATGCTTTTGAATATATACAAAATCTAAACATCTATGTACATGGGCTTGTACTTCAATGACTCACCAGTACCTCCATTCAGAAGCTGAACTAAATGAGAACATGCCCATAATAGTAATTCTGGCAACTGAAACCTGAAACCCCTTTCTCTAAAGGCCCTTTTTTGCAAAGAAGTGTTTCATGCATTACACTAAGTCAAGTCCAAACCTTGCAATGAGGGAAAAACCCCAACATACACAAAAACCTGTGCATGTTTTGTTTGTTTGGAACCTACCACCTCAAGACACCTTAGGTAGATTGAATTTAGCTTTTTATCCAAACCACTGTCAAATAAACCCATAAATTAATGTTTCTGTATCAAACCCAGTACCTGACTACAAGAACATGACTCAGGCATGCCACAATCCCACTGTGTGATGGACTTCTCTTTTCGGCAATATCAATCATCTCCATAAAATCTTTTACTGGAAATTCCTGACAGCTTTGCAAGAATACCTTCAGGGTCTTCATATATATCTCTATGTAGAAGTAGCTAATGGGGTGTATGAAACAGGCGTCAGTTAGTTTATTGTGAAGGAGTGCAGACACTGCTGGTACAGAACAAAAAGATGTCTGAGCCTAGGAACAGTGAATAGACCTCTGGAAGAGCTCCTTGCGCAGGGCTACATACAAAGAAAGCCCAAAGTATTGACTGAGACAACCAACCTTTAGACATAGCTGCTGCTGGTGAGCAGAGGCCATTCTTTCCTGGTCAGATATGTCCTTTTCAATGTTTTTAGAACTATTTTTATTATTGAACCTTTTAGAGGCATCTGTTTGATGCAAAGGCAACTAAGGACAAATCAGTTTACTTTTACTTTCATAGCAAATGGCTCTTAGTTCACTTTGCTATTACACTTTTTATTCAAAAATTAGTGTCATATGCAAGACTTTCACCAGAATTCTGAAATTGGCTGTTGGAAGCCAATTTCTGCGAGTTTATGCAAAGATCAGTTTACAGAAGCAGAGCTAATGAATAAGCAGTGCACTTTCAGGAACACTGCATAAAGATAAACAAGGCTGAGAGCAAGGAAAAATCTGAGCAGGTTTTTCCCTGCTGAAAAGCAGCTGCTTTAGGTAGTGTGGAAGGGAAAAAAATCTAGAACAAATGCATAATAAAATGGGATTTGGTGAATTCATTTTGTAACTTAATGATAACGTGGATAAGACATATAAATCAATTATCACAGAAAATTAAAGCATTAGAATAAAATTAATCAGACACTGACAATTTAGAAAATCAATTAAACAAAGAAACCTTTGCCTTTGTGTGGCTGGAAAATGATTTGTGTCAAATATTTAGTAAGACACAAGCTCAGAATTCTATGCCAGTTGTGTGAAAATGCCCCATGCCGTACACATGCAAACATAAATATATTGCTGAGGAGACCTGTTGACAAAGGCAAAACCAAATTCTGCCAGGAACTTGACTATCTTCACCTAGTGCTAATGGAGAGGTTCACATTGAACATACTTTTCCCTGTAAACCACTAGTTTAGGTTGTAGCTCAGCCACCAAAGCATTAATTATCTTCCTGAAAACTGGTTAATTAGTCCTATTTGGGCAACAGTGCTTAGCTGGGTAAAGATAAAACATGATTCATTGCTCTGTGTTAGCTTGTACCTGCAGGAACTTGCAGTTAACTATCCTTTCATGTAGCCAATGATAGTAGTATCTACTCTTTAAACACCTTTATTTCTTTCCCTTTTTTTATTTTCCTTTTATTTTTTTTTTTCCAGTAAAACTCATGTGGTTTGGTTAATCCAGATCAATATTCTGCAATACCTTGGGGTGGACACATGCAGTAACCCTCCCCGCACATTGGGCACAATCAGCTCTTCATTCGTGTGTTGTGCTCAGGGACACAGGGGTCAGAAGAACAATATCTTGCACTAACAGCCTCTGAAACTACTTCAGATTTCCTGTTAGTGTGTTCAAGATGATAGATAGCTTCCTTCCTTTCAAAATTATGACCTATTTTTCTACTGTCACTGCAGAATGCATTATCATAAACCATAGTTTTCACATTTATTGCTCTGGACCACAGAATCATTATTTATAAGAATTATAAGGTTGTCTACATGTTTTATTTTCAGCATTAAACATGACTGAAGTTTAGAATGAGCTATTTTCCATTCTTACCTTATTTTGTAGGCCAGAAAAGCTCTGTGTAGGTGTTAAAATACAAGAGGTTTCACAGTATTCAAATTATAGCATTTTCCAAACTATTTCCAACATTAGGCTTTGAAATAAGGGGAAATACCGCTTCACATGTATATACCTTTTTCCTTAAAAATTAATACCTGTTTGCAGGATGAAATAACTTCAGTATAGGTCTTCAGGTTGGAAGAGATCTGAATACTACAGCAAAGCAATAATTCCTGTACTTTACAAAACGTATTTTGACAACAGAAGGGTGGCATTTAAACTATGCATCTTCATATTCTTGAAGTATTCAAATAACCTCACCTCTGTCTCTTGCAAGGCCAAGCTCTTTTTCTCTCTCTCAAATATGTTTGCCTGTCATTCAGATTCATGTTCTTGCCTTGCAGGAAAAAGAGCTCTCCCACTGAATGACCTCTAGACTAAAGAAAACTTGGCTTGGAATTGATCTCGATTTGCTGATATCTAATATTAAAAAAAAGCCTGAAGAATGAGTCTTGTTCTTTTCTTGGGAGAAAGTTGAGAACTAACTCATCCTGGGTAGAATTATAAAGGCATAGACTCTGCAACTATGGATCTTAACACTGCTAAAAGAATAAGGTCTCTTCATCAGGGGTGCAAAAGGGTGCTTGTGGTCTAGGTAGCATCACTAGTCTCGTCTTTTTATAAGTCTATCTGACACTTCCAACTAAGTAATTCAATAATTCTGAAGACAAACTTTCCACAAATAATCCCTAACTGATAAGATTGAGACCCTGGTACTTGATTGGAGAAGTGCTGAGAACTCATGTCTACCAACAGATCAGCTGTGCTCTGGACACAGGAGAGCTTTACATATTGCTAATAGCTCTGCAAAGTCACGTTTTAGATTTCTCAGACTGAGCACCCGAATTAATGTCCCTGAGCATCAGTCTCTCAACAGTAAAACCTGACTATCCAGGTCTTTTCCCTCATGCCTCTGAAGTGCTCTGGAAAGATAACTTTCAAAATCATTGAGATTAACCACAGTGAATAAAATAGTAAATTGGGCCTCAAATTAATAAAGAGTACTGTTTACTAAATAAAGCTGAGAATTTCAACTGTTGTTCATGTGAATACTGCCCATTCTACATAAAGCAACGGGATCTATGCAAAAGAAGGTGTCTTGAAAAGTCCTGCTGTGGTGAGCTGGGTGAGCTTCACAGGTAGCCTTCACCCCAGTCACTCTTCCTTTCCTTTGTGCTTTCCCTCACACCCTGTTGCTCTTCTGTGGTCACCCCTGTGTATCCTGCTCTTGAAGCTGTCACTGCTGTGCTTGGCTTCACTTGTCCCTGGTAGTGTTCTTAAGAAAAAAACTCATTTCCTCTAGTTCAGTGAGCACATTTTGAAGCAATGAGTCAAAGCTGGCTAGGAGGTTTCCTCTGCAGCTAAAGAGGAAGTTTTGTATGGATAGGATGTGGCATCTTTTGGAAATATCTGAATATCCATATACATGCTGGCTAGAGAAGGTGCTTACTAGCTACAAGTAGGTAGGCAAAACAACGTTTCTTCTCAACCTTCAAGGTAAATTATGCTTGCCTGTATAAGGAATAGGAGTAGGTTGGTTTTTTCCACCTAAATATTGGTTTTGTGAGTGAATAAGTGAAGGAAATGTCTCAAGATCAATTATCTGGAGACAACACAAGGACAAGTTCAAACCAGCTGCTTCAGCGTTGCTGTCAGGTACTTTTGGTCTTGGTTGCTGATCAGCTCTATATTATGACCAACTAAGAAAGCCAATGTCACTGATAGGCTTGAGTTCACTTTTCTTTCACTGAGAGTTCCCATGGCTCTGTTTTCTGTATGTTTCACCAGAAATCCATGGCTACAAAAAAGTCCCAGACTTACTCTGGTTTTTGAACCATGCCACTCTTAATTGTCTGCAGTTCTACACAGAGGCCATGAAGGGTTTTCAGGTGACATTTAACAAATCTTTTCTCCGAGTATTCTGTAAAGTTTAAAAACATGTTCCCAAGCTATGGTTGAATAACACAAATGGTCCTTCGAATGGATCCTGCGCATTGCAGCACACTAATGAAAACACCACTTCTAATTGTCCTTCTGTGTGCCATACTTTGACAGCATGCTTTTCTGACAACAGACTTGTTTAGCTAAAGTTAACAGTCAAAGAGTACTAAAATATCTGGAGCTCTCAGACATGCCGTATTTATAAAATTTAAGAAACCTTTCAGATTTGTCTCCATTGGACAAAAGCTTGAGTAAATGCAATATATCCGTGCTAAGAAGAGTTCATATACTCCAAACCACAATCCGACATTTACTCTCATTTATTTTGAAATGCAAATGCATCTAGTTTATTCAGGATTCTTTTGCAGCTTACTGTCTTATTAGTGATCATGCTGATAACTTGAATTTCTGAAATGTTGTTGCTAAGCAATGCAACTTCAGGCATGTAATGAGGCTTTCCAGTGGCTACTTGAAGATGAAGAAAATTATCTCAGCTTCACAGGTTGTTTGATCATCAACCGCATTATAATGCTTGGGTGATAAATAAGTTTTCAGCTTGCCCTCATTCTCCTCCAGATAATTTATTTTTGTATGGTGACTGAAGATCATACAGTATCGGGAAGAAAGCTATATATTTTGGGATGCAAAGGCAGAACCAAAGAACTTGTGTAGCTCCTTTGTGTAACTTTCTATAAAAAGAAGATTCCTTCTTACAGCTCACTACTTGAGGAAAAAGTACAGGAGAACTGGGGTGCAAGGTTGTCTCAGTGGACCCCTCCCCACACAAGGCAATGGTGCTCCTTCACCCCGTGCAGTGCAGATCTCCTGCTGGTGGGACCTGACCCTCCAGCTGTCACAGGAGCAGGCAGCGGTGCTGAGCTGTGTGATGGGGCAAGTCTTCACACACGGGCTTTGTCCTTGGGAAAAAAAAAACAAGCATCACACTGGGACAGGTTAATTTCCTCTGACGTGCCTCAGCCTGGTGCTGCCCAGTGCATAACAGCAGCTGATGCCTGGCAGAGCTTCTGTTATAGACTTTCTGTAGCTCAGCAATACCAGCTGGAGGCTGGCTACTCTTGACTCATCCTTTGATTGCTCTTCTTCATCACTGCAAAGTCCAGTCACTTAACCTACCGTCATGAATTTGACATTCCCCTTTCTCTATGGGACCATCCTGGAGTAAATTTTTTTCTTTTTCCACTCCACTGTAGATATGATAATACCTGCAGCTGAAGTATAAGGGAGCAATGTCCTGAACAACTAAGCTTATGTCCTGGTTTCAGCTGGGATAGAGTTGTGTTGGGTTACTCTTATATGTGCTGTGCAAGGGAAAGTAGATCCAGCTTCCTCAATCAGGCACACAACACCCTGACTTTGATCTCTCAGTGCCTCAATCCTCCACCCATCAAAGAAGGCAGTATCTACAATACAGTGCAAATAAGCCAGTGCCTGAAGCAGTCAGAGGTAATAATGAGAAAGGCTAAAGAAAAGGCCAGGGGAAAATAGACACATCTTTATTCAGAGCTGGTTTGAAAATTCTGCAGTAGGCAAAGTGGGAGGCTGCAAGCTGCAGAATAAAAGGAAATAAGACGTTGGCCATCTGCTCAACAAGTGCCTTACCTTCTCTCATGCACCTCACAGAGCAGGGGACCAAGGGAAAAAGGTTATCTAAGTGCTGCAACACAGTCATGCAAGTGAACTGAATTAAAGTTGTCCAAACAACTGGCACGTTGCCTCTTCTTTCCAGTGCCTGGTTTTTGCTTCCTAATGTTTTTGAAGTAGCTGGGAGTTTTGTATATATCCATGGAATCAGTGCACAGTGTCTTCCTTGAGAATCAGGACTTTTTATGCCTCTCAGCTTGTGGCAGTACAGGTGGCTCCTGCTACAGAGAGCTGCTTTTGCAAAATTACAAAGCAGTCTTGTGTTGAGGACTGAAAGTATCGCCTAAGATGGTGAAGTTCTGACCCTGAAGGACTTACATTTATAATACCTTTTTTCCCTGAGCAGGTCAATGTTCACAGTGAGGCTGCAGTTTCAGAGTAGCCACCGACTCACCCAAGATATATTTTTCTGTGGGTGAAGGAGCTATATTTTTCTGTCCTCATGAAGACAAATTTTGTCTGTTTGACAATAAACAACTTAAGGATTTAGCCCTGGAAAATAGGGAACATTTTAAAGGTTGTGTTTTTGAGAATCTTTGATTTTATTTCTGGCCAAAAAGCCACTAAATCCGTACTTAAAGTGTGTAGACACGAACCTAATCTAAACATCAGATTAATTTCCTTCTCTGTGGGCAAGCAAGCCTTAAAACACATGCAGCCAAACGTTTCTGTAATATTCAGTGTGCTGTTCTCATAACTGCTAAAAGTTTGAGCACCAGGAGAGATTTCTCCCCATTTTGCTCCTGCACGTTCTCTGGACACCTACTGACACTGCCAGTCAGTAGGTGCATTGTTTGCTGCATCTTGTTGCAGTCGTAGCAAGCTATTTATTGAACGGTACAAGGAAGAGGAAAGTGTGTGGGGAAATGTGGGGTTGGGGGGTGTTTCATTACCTTTAAGGAGGGAGAAGAAATTGGAAATTGCAAAAGCAAACAGACAATAACAACAACAAAAAGCTTAATTCAGAGTTGTTGTAAATTTTATGTGCTTGGCCCCTCCATATGTGTCTGGCTGAGGTCCTGAAGCTCAAAGTCCACAGTGTCCATCCCAGCAGCTGCATTGGAGAGTCCAAACCAGAGCTGTAAACTCTGGATAAAAGCTAGTACCTGTTTTCTTGCTGCAGCAACAAGGGGTATTCTCACTCCCATAAATCCAGCATGAAAGCACATATCCTTGCTTTCCTGTACCGAGAAAGCCAGCTGAGGGGACAGGTGCTAAGCAGCTCCTGAGAAAATCACTCCTGGGTAGGCAGCACATGGCATATTTCAGCCCTGCAGCATCAGCACTAGCCAGGGAGCTCAGCAACCTTGATCCTTATAATGTTTTTTGTCTTTTTGCTGCTGTTTGCTGGTGCAGGAGCAACCAGTTGTTATTGGTTTGTGCAGTTCCATTCCTCAATGGCACACATGGTTTGTGACTCTCTGGGAATGGGTTTATTTTCTGTATCTGTGATAAAATGTTCTCAGCTAAGTCATTAATCTTTTAGCTGATGTTAACCCTATACTGGCTCAGGATTTCAGCAGCTGTAACTCTCTGCGTGAAAAGGTTGACTAATTAAAACCTTCTATTTTGAGGCAATTAGGAGAAATATCTTCTCTAAAACAGAAATAGCGCTGTAAAAAAAAAAAAAGATACAGCTAACATTCAGTGAGAATAAACTGATAATGTAATCAAAGATTCTTTCTAGCATGGCAGTTAAAATTAAACATTGTGAACACTGCATAATGTTTCCATCTCTTACCAAGTTCATAAATACCTTAACCCTCAGCAGCCTGGCTCATTTCAGGATACTAAGCTTGTTTGTCATGGTCTAAGTCGCACACACACACACAAAAGCAAGAAAAGACAATGCATTTTTTAAATACAAATTTCCTTTCTATGTTGATTTACATTTTCTGTTTGTTTCTCGCTCCCACTATCAGCGCCTCTGTGTGCTGCTCTGCTCAGGCAGCCTGGGCATGGGAAGCTCTGGCGGGTCTGTAAAGGAGACGGGCAGAGAAGATGATCCTGGGAGGATGCTGTTGGTTCCCTGGGCTGAAGACTACCCTGAGGACAACTACAGGGTTAATAGGGAGTGGAATATGCAGGGAAATGTAAGAGAGAAAGGAGCCTGAGGAAAAAAAAAGGATCCATAGCAGCCTCAGCACTGAGTTTAGCAATCTGTGTCCTGATACTCCTGGGCCATACAAATGCTGCTTCTGCACCATATGGGAGGGAGCGACTTAAGTGGTTCAGGCAGGTCTTGCCGAGGGCTCCTCATTCATGGGGAAGCTGATCAAAGGGGTCAGGCAAACAGCTTCTAAACTTGGGGATGAACAAGAGAATTTGTATTGCCTGTGCCACCTTCAAGGTCACCGATTTCATTACAAGGTCAAGCTCATGACAATGATCAGTCCTCACTGTGTGAATGACAAAGGCTGGGTGGAAGAAAGCTTAGCTTCTGGTCCTCTTGTGAACTGAGAGAAATGCTTTCTAGCCATTGTAATTCACGAATCTACAGTCAAGAAGGGGACAGTGCCTCTAGAAATAAGATTAACAGCTAGTGTGCTTCACAAGAGGGCTCGAGGATTGATTAGTACACTGCGACTGCTCAGTAGCAGAGAAGTGCTACGTATCAACTTACCCAGGGAATTGCCAACGCTGCATGTGATTAGAGCATGAGTCTGCGACCCTCAGATACACATCTTGCTTGACGTGTTACTATTCCTTGTAACAGAGTGAATGCAGATGAAGATGTATGTAGGGCCAGCGACCCAGGTGAGGATGGTAGAGCCCTCAGCATTTAAACCAGCAAACCTTCAGCTAAGGAATAGTAATGTGTGCATATGTGTGTATTTCTTTTTGCATAGCTAATTGACAGCTCATTAACAGCCCATTAGGGTGAAAGCTCCTGGGATGAAGAGCTTATTCTGTTTTTATTTGAAAACCTAAAACAAATAGAAGAAAAAACCCCAGTATTAAAGTCTGCCATAGTTGACTGATTTGTACCCCGGTCTTTTTCTGGCTCCCAGCTACATGATCACCTGACCTCAGGGAGACAGAGGATTTTCCATCCTGATCATAGGTAATACAGCTCTACTAGGTCCATAATGTTTTTGCAGTAAGCTTTTTACTGGTTTGTAGTATACTGTCCTCCTTGCACCCACATGGTCCCAGGATCTGCTCTTCAAAATGGCATGACACGGTCAAATTGTTTGCTTCTGGCTGAAAACCTGAGAGCTGGCAGAAAGCCTTTTTTTTTTTTTTTTTTCTCAGTGAGTGAAATTCAATGTTTTTAAGTACATACATGAAGGGGAACCACTATGTCCCCTGTTCTGTCAGGCTTGGGGAGGGTTAGGGACTAAGGAAACAGCAGCCTGAATAGGAAGCACCTAGTCATGATACTGTCAGTAGGAGGATGTTCAAGGATGACCGAGAGAAAATGCCAACCACAAGGCTGAATCCAAAAGCCTGCATCTCTTTGGCAGGTACCTTTATCTACAGGTCACAGCTATGCAGTGTACGGATGCTTCACTGACATGATTAATCCAAAGGGCTGAGCAAGGTATCTTAGAACTTAGATTAATACAAAGGGCTGAGCTGTCTTTCAGTAGCAGTTACTCAGGGTTTGGCACAGTCACCAAGGAAATGGACCTAAATGGTGCAAGTTACGTAATGCCTGTATATGCACTAACCATTTTATCCTGGAATTACAACATAAACTCTGAAACAACACAAGATGAAGGACCCAAACCCAGCTTCCCCCTCTCTGACCTGCCAGTGTCCAAATACTAGACTGTCACTATTCCCACTCTCCTCACTCCAGCTCCAGGCATCTTGTCCGTGAATGCAGAAAATGTGAGTGCCTTCACAGGTACATCTCTTCAAAGATATGGATTAATTCTACTTCATTATACATCTGACCAGCCAAGGTATCTCATTTGAAATATATTTGACAAATAAACTAGAAAACAATGCTGCTTTTAGGTCAAAGCACTTACTTTGCTCTTATGCTTATTTTGCAGCAGACCAGGGACTTAAGGAAAGACAGATGAAAGATGAAACAAAAATGTGTACCTTGAAATACGTCAGACTGAAGGTTTGTTTTTAACAAGTCTTGCAATAAAAAAGATCATTATGTCCTCCACTTTTCTAGCATGTAGTTCTTTTTCAAGACTTAGCATAAATAAACTATGCATAAACAGATTTTTTTTTTATTTGGCACAGACTATGTCAGACAAACAAGACATTTAACAATTATGGGAAAATTATTCATGTCTTCTGACAATTTCTAGAATCACAGGCAAGTATTCTGGAATAATACATACTAACTAGCAAAGTAATTTTAAAAAGTCTTTTATAAATGTTACCAAATTAAATATAACCTTCAATGCTGTTTCTGAAGCATATATTTTCTTATCAGAGACTCCCTGTGTTCAGTTTATTCCATTGTGTTCCTTCTACATCATAGCAATGACAAATAAATAGTCAACAACTGGAAAAAAACATTTATGCAGGAGAAGTAGGTGCATCAATGCTTTCTTTTGGGTGTTTAAATGGTCTTTATCATTGCATTAGCAGACAACAGCAACTTCTCCTTCATAACTGAGGAAACTTAACAAAAGGCAAGCAGATATCATTGCTACTTGATACCACAGAGTATTTAAATGGAAACAGTGGATTGCAAAGTCATGAAAATAATGTTACTTTTCACAATTGGACCAAACCCAGTAAAACATGTATTCTGTGAGGAAATGTGACAGGACAGAATGGAGAAAGGTCAGTATGGACTACACACTGCCTGGCGGCATTAGATCAGTAGCATTGTGAGGGGAAGCCTTAGCTGAGTCATGCACAACAGGCACATTGGAGCCTGAGCAAGGTCCTAGAGAAAAGCCAGCAGTGAGCAGCCTCTGGCTGTTGGGCCTGACCAAGACTGCATGTGCATGCGGATCTCAAGCTGCACCATCCTACAGCTGTGTTACAGGACCAAGGGCAAGAAGCACTCTTCCTCCCCAGGGGCAGGTGTTTCTTTTGAAACTGTGAAAGATAAATACAAAATTATTAATAATGAAGCCTTCAGCCTGCAGGAAAGGCTAAGGGCATCTACCTTAGAAGGCTAAATAGCCCTGGAGACTTCTGATGAAACAGATGTGGCTGCTCTGCAGCTGTGTACTAGTACCCAAGAGATAAGCAACACAGGTTTTTCATCTCAGCCCCTTCCAGCCTAAGAGCTTTTTTTCCTGAAGCTCTCCTTCTGTTATACTGAGCACTGTTCTAAGTTACAATTTTCAATGAAAATTTCATATTAAGCCCCATCTGAGATCATCACCAGCAAAAGCATCTGCTGAGTGCCTGGAATTAGGAAGAAATTTCCCTTTCGTCATAAGTGATTCACATCTATCCATTATTCAACCATCTTCTCAGATCAATTTTGACCCCAGACAGAAACCAAATGAGACAGATCATCACTCTGATCAAGCATGGCAATTTTGACAGTCTTGCCAGTGATGTTAATACTCCGCAAATCACACAGATTTGTTTTTTAGAGGTATTTAGTGACCTAACTTACACTGCAATAAACGTAAAGGTCTCTGAATAAATTCATATGCAAGAAATTCATATTAGAGAAAGAATTATTGTCTTTCTCACTTAAAATGAAATAAAAGATCTAAAGTCTGCTAATGAGCAGTGATATCTTGAGTGGCAATTTAAATGGAAAAAAATTGCTTTTATTATGCAGATTTTGATGCTGGCCATGTCATGACACTGCTTCCTCCAGAGGATTAATTTAAGTCCAGTAAAGCAGAAAAAAATCCCCTTGAAAGTAATGGAGTGAACAAGAAGTGAAATTGATTTATGCAAAGGAAGAAAGTCCTGAAAGTGTTGTAGATTATGCAAATGATTACAAAAAAAAAAAAAAAGAAAAAAAGAAAAAGAAAGAGGACCAAAGTAATTTGAAATTTTGAAGGAAAAAATAATCAAATTACATTCTACAAGAACTAGTTACTCTTCAGTTAGAAAGCTTATTATTTGATTCTGTAAGTGGAATAAGTTAATAGTATCCTTAAAAGAAATTAAGAATGCAATGCATATTAAAACAGGCCCCAGTCTTGCCTGGGACTAGACCTTTACCAACTCCTTTAACAGAAACGTTGAATAAGAACACCCATGTGTGGTTATTTTTAAATAGCATCACTGCCAGCTGGCAGACTGAACTGCAGTGCTTTAGAGAGTGCAGAAAGAAGAATCTGATTAGTATCTAGTACAAGGTGCAAGTTCAGGCTCATTAGCCAGTGGTGATGAAAGCATTAATGCTCTTCAAGGAGTGCATTTACTCTGAACACATTTGCTCATTAGGAGGATGAAGGTCTCTTTCCTCACAGCACATCTGAGCTGTGAAAGTGTCTAAGGAAACTCTCTGCTTTATCAGGAGCTTCATCTCCTCCTGCTGAAAACTGAAGGCAGGTCCCAGGGCACTGTGGCTGGTGATGGCACTGACTTCTGCTGGTCTGTATTTCCCACAGGGCAGCTGCCTCCACGCAATGTGCCAGCTATGTTTTCACTGTGGTACATAGAAAGAAACCAGCACTTCTAGGGTGAGAGTTACCTGTGACAAACTCAGTGGAAAAACCCACTTTAGAAAGAGAAGACTCATTGACAAAGTGGGGTTTAGACGACCAGTTTGCAGGGAATTGTCCACATTATACTTGGGCAGATGAACTGCAGCCCTTTGCCTGACACAGAGCCATTGTCTCTCCAATACATCCAGTGGTGCAGCAGGAATTAGTTTGCTGTGAGTCAAGTTGACATTTAAAGCCAATACGAAGGGCATAATGGCAGATTCCTATTGCATACAGCCATGGAGGCAGAAGGAATCATAGAAGTTATTTGAAAGTGGAGACATCAAACACTAATAGAGGCAGTCATGAGTTTCTTGAGAAAACAGCCCGATCTGTTGTAACAGAAGTGCTACCGGTGATTGCACACATTTGGAAGAAACTTTTGCCCCAGGATGCTTGCCATCTTTGAAGTAGAACCCAGCTATACAGGAAAACAGGCTCATGGGACATGCCCTTGTTCCTGTCCTCACCCTCCTTCAAATAAGAGGATCTGCTTCTAGACCCAGGTTTAGCTGACTACCCTTTTCCTCCAGTCTTCCAGAAAAGAATTCAAAGGTTGTCAGTGGAAGTGTGCCTATAGAAAAGGCTCTTTCTTAAATCTCATTCTCAGCAAATATAAACAGAACTACTGTGTTTGTTTTCCACCACATGGTAGAGTTGTTACACACACGGCAGAGGTACAAAACAAGGGAATTGTTCCATGTTCTCTCAAAACTATTTAAAATCTCTTACCCATCAACAGCCCTTCATTGTTCAGGGAAATGTGACATACTGACATGCCTTGAAAGCAGCATGAATGCTTGTGCACAGCTTTGTTAGCCTGTGTGCAAGTATTTCTACAAAAACTGTAACTTGTGAAGGAAGCCAAGAAATAGATACATTTGCTCAGTGAAAATTTAGAGAAAAACAGAGAAGCAGCCCATGCTCCAAGAACAAAGTGCTCTTTTTTTCTTAACCCCTTCTTTCACAGGCTTTCAATGTGCTTGATTACAAAATCTTCTCTTTAGGCATTGATGAATTGCCAGCCATTGTGTTAATATTGGGAAGGACTCTGTCTTCATTGGGTACGTCAGTCTTTTTCATTGTGAGTTCCATTACGTATGGCAGAAAAATACACAGAGCAGAGAAAGATGCATATATATGCAACATAAAATCCCTCTAGCGTACCACACCAAAAAAGGGGAATTCTGATAACCAAGAAAATGATCCTATTTCCAATTGCACAATTGTACTTTCCATCCTTCTGATCTTCTATTAACTATGCATGGAATATTGTATTAGTTTAATACAAAGTTACGTATTAATTCATCCTCACTGGCAGTATAGCTACAAAGATGGTCACTTCATAGCAGTTGTCACAACAAGCAGTTATTCCAATAAGAGATTTCTAATGAAAAGGAATTATACTGATTATCAATGAATTCCAAATGAATTCAAGTCCCATGGCAACGACACACCTAAAATAATACAAAGGCCAAAAATACTAGCTATGGGAAATGGATGGTCTGATCAAAGTTGCATTAAAATGTATCTTTAAAAGAGTAATTACACAGAATTGAGCCAATTTGACTTGAGAAAGCAATTATTTTGCTTATGTCATATTCACATCTTAAAAAAAAGGTCTTCATGCTTCACAAATCCATTGGTTTTTTCCTACATTCTCAACAGGCAAATGCAAACAAAAAAAGGGCAAGAAGAAAAAAGACAGTTGCACATTCTGAAATGAGGAAGAAAGAGTGAAAGAGTAGTAACAGACACCCCAGGGACAGCGATTATTCCAAAATCACATTAAAAGAAAAGAAAGAAAGCACAGTATGGAGGAGGCTGGACATCCCCCAAAGCACCCCAGTGAAGCCTGAAGATAAATGCAATGTATTGTCAGCACAATGCCTTCTTATAAGGAAAATGGTCCTTTGTTTACCACCCTGTGTTGCAGGCACTCAGAGAAGGCAAAGGCAATGGAAACAAAACTATTAAAAGAGGTCAGATAGTGTTTTGAACAGAAGAAATACTACCTTCCTATCCTGAGAGGCAACTTCTGGCACTGGAAAATTTGCATCACTGGCTTCACTAGGCACTACTATTACTGTGAATCCTAAGGTATAGAAGTGAGTCAACAAAACTACAGAAACAATTTTGGCCAAAATAAAGCTGCAGTTCCTGGTACTCAGAATTCCTTCTTCAGCTTAAAATGAATTTCTGCTGCCTCTGTTCCTGTGCTGCAATGTGAAAGGCAAGCTGTTTTCACTGCTGAGGCCTTCCACATGCAGGATGCACTATTGGACTTCAAGTGCTAGGAGCTCTCCATCTCCCCCACAAACTGCTGCCAAGAGAGCTTTAATGACCTGAATGCAAAGTTAGAAGAAATGGAAAGGAAGTTTGCTGGAGTGTAAACAGGGCAAAAGCAATCCCCATAACATCTTTTTCTTTTCACCTGTGGCCATGCTCCATTAGGCCTCCCTGAGGTAGGCAAGGAGTAAGATGCATCCCTGCCATGGGTTTCATCCCTCAAAGATGCCTCCTTCTATTTATGTGCTTCTTGCAGTGGCAATGCCTCTTAAAGCATCTTGTGCCTCTTTCCAAGATACCCTCCCCGTCCCTTGTCCTGCCCCAGGTCAAATGTTACAGGTGGACCAGCAGTGGCATGGGAGCAGGAACTGCTTTGTTACTGAGATTAATTTCTTTTAGTGGGGATTAGAAAGTGGCATAGGGACAAATGCATTTTATTTGTTACTTTCTCATGTGGTTCCTGCAAAGGGAGTGGGTTGTGTTGTTTTTCTGACAATGGATATTCTAGTCCTCTCTACCAAAAAAGGCATCTAGAAGAAAACAGCCTAAATCAAAGGTGGGGAACTTGTTAGGGGAAGATTAATCTACTGCTTTAATTAGGCTCCATCTACCACCTGCACTTCAACCGAGCTAAGGCACACTGGGGAGAGGACAGATTACTGTGGGGTTTAGCATCATGAATAAATTCATTCTTGAGCAAATCCCTTGAAAACTCACTTTCTCCTTTCTTTCCACTCCCTAGTTACTCATCCAGCAAGCCGACACGTGAGGAGGGCATACCTTTGGACACAGAGCCACTGGGTGGATTATAGCAAAAACTGGCACCCAATAAATTAGATTGTTAAAGATGGCATTAACCTCTGTTGGTGGTGTAAGTATTCCCAGGTAAGAGTGTTATGTCAGTAAACTTAATCTGCAGTTAACAGACTATGCATCCTTTGCTTCTGATGGCATTCACAATTTGGATTCTAATGGCTTATGAAATGCACGTTAAGTTCCTCCCTTTTTTAGCAAAGGATATTTCCAGTTTGTCATTAATACTAGGTCTCTTTGAAGTTGTGGGATTTCAAAATCAAGCAGATGAGTGTCCTGCAAGAAAGCCCCATCTTCCCTTGGCTTCTTAATATGTGCTAACATTTTCTTTCATTTAATAGTGGTAGCTCATCCCTTCAGTATTACACGAGATGCCAAGAGGAATACTTGTGACTGCTCAATAAGCACTGCAAATCTAGCTGTCCCATGTGGAATCGGATAGTTTTAAGTATTAGAAATGCAGGAAATGTCGAGAATCCAAGCTTCCTGAAGCACATACAATATATGCCAGGACACGTAACTAACCAATGATGATGGGTGAACACAATAAGCCTTTCAGAAGTACTATTGTACTGAAACACATTTTCATTTCCATCCAGCAGCAGCATCTTTTCTCATCTCCTAGCAGATAAACAAGACATCAGGAATACATTTTGGTGTCGTGTTGACCTGCTTCTCTGGTATTTTGTGTAATGCCTAGCAGGCTGGCATGGCTCATGCTACTGAAGGAACGGTATGACCTTCCTCTTCTTCAGAGAGGCACAAGGCTAAGGCTAGGGTCTGTTCATGGCTGTGTGCAGTCTCTGAAACTGCCTTTCACTATGCTCATCTTCTCTGTAATGCATCCATCTCCTTTTGTGCTTCACGGCAGTATTAAAATAATCTGCTGATATGGACAGTAAGGTGAGAGACACAAGCCTGCAAGCTTCTTGGTCTTTACCAGTCCTTTGACATGGGGAGTTTTGCGTGGCTGCCCCTGTCATTTTTGCAATATCAAGACTAAAAAAGCAATTCAAGTGCTAGAACAGAGGGAACTAATGCTGTTTCACGTACACAAAACATCTGCACAAGGCTGAAAGCCATGGCACAAAACTTGCCACATAGCTTGGACCAGCAGCTGGAGATTGATGTGACACTGCAGCAGCTCAGACAGCCCTACAGGGCTATGGTTAGGTCATGTGAATTGCACTCTCTGAGTAAAACTTGGATGAGACGAGATTTTGCAAACATAAAGATGAAGATCTAATATTTCACTCATCGTTGCTCTCTCTTGTTTTTCCCACATTTCACCTCATAATTTGAATTTGTTCCTCTGGGTATTCCCTGACTCAGTATCAGTGGGGAGTACTGTGGGCAATCAAAGGCAAATTGAATATCTGCTTTGTGCACGATAAATTCTTTTAGAAGAAAAAGATTAATTTGTATAAGGAGAACTAGGCTAAGAATCTGATACTCCAGATGTTTGTTTCCCAGTTACAGTTAATAGATACCTTAAACATATACTTAAGGTACATACATATACATATACTTAAATATGAATTTTGTTTTAATAATATTTTTTAAACCATGCTTTTATTAGTAACTTTTAAAAAGTTAACTTCTTTTTGCCCCTTGTCAGTCTTTTATTGCTGAATATGAAATACTAGTAGTGATATTCTTAGAAGTGATTTATTTTCTGATGTCAGCAATTTATTTTTTGTGGAGAAAAAACAGCTTTTTCATAGCTATTTCAGAGGCTTAAATTAACTAGGAGAAGGACCAGTGATTTTGCGAAATAAAGAGTCAGAAGGGAGTTAAAATGATGAAAGGAAGAGCATAAGTAAGAAATAGAATGGAGGATGAAGGAAAGGAGTGAAAGTTAGGGGTGCAGTTTAGGCAATATTTATAAAAATCTCTGTTCTGTCACAGTCTTGTTTCTACCAAATGTTATTTTGACAGATAACAAAATGAAAGCAGGGTATGGAGGTCTGCCTTCAGCTCTCCTGTTCAGAAGGTAGGCAACACTTCCTTAAAGAAAAGATAGAAATGTCAGCAATTCTATATTTGGGGGAAAATGAGAATTAACAAGGTGACTTGTCACAAGATCAGTCATCATTACCTCTATCTTGCTTGCATTCTGCAAGCTGCGTCTGAGCTTTGTGTTCATTTTGTGGTCAGCTCTCACAGAGATACAGTTTACTTCATGCACAGGTAACTCAAACCTTCACAGACCTGTCCCTGTCCCTTCAGTATCCACCAAGTGATGCCTTGTGCAGGAGCTGCATCATGTTGCATGACATACCTGCTCCACAGGTGCGCATTGCCAGTATTTTTAAACATCCTCAAAAAAGACGGATAAACTGGAGGGAGTTCAGAGGAGAAGGAGTGAATGAGCAGAGAAAACATGAGCATGTCAGTGAGCTTGGCCAACCTGGGCTCATTTAGCAGCTGGGCTGTGCTAGCCAAAGGGCAACTACAGGCGAAGAGGAGCAGTTTCTCCTCATGGCTGGGCCTTTGCAAGCCCATGGCTGGAGCACCAGTTTTGTCCTCCAGTACAAGAGGGAGACTGACAAAATAGGGAGGATCTGCTGTGATGGTTAGGGGTGGCAAATAAGGAAAAGCTTGAGAGGACTCGATTTATTAGCCTTTTATTTGTTGTTAGAACTACGCATTATCACAAGACAGATAGTTAAATGGGTGTTTTAAAGACTTTTACATGGCTCTGTAACAGGCACACCTTGGAGTCTGCGCTTTATCTCTTCCCTCTTGCTTTTGTGCAAAACCACCATAATGCACATGACTCACACTATAGATATGCTTACTGTTTGCACATGGAAATGCTACAAGATGATGGCGGCTACCTACCATCATTTTACCACACTTGTATTGTCAAAGCTGTTTTTACTGCTGCTTGGTGAGAGACAGCTGCCGCCGAAAGGGGATGACCTGGGACCTGAGGATGACTTTAGTGCAGGCCATGCCCCCACCAGCGGGTGCCATCCCACAGGTTCTGACCTGAAGTAGGCAGAGGTGATGGTTATAACAAGGTCTATCAACAGCACCTGAGATGGAAAGCGGAGAAGGGCCAGAGGCTTCCAAGAGGAGCTAAAGGAGAGGAGGATGGAGGCCAGAACCAGAGACAAGGGTGTGACATGCAACCGAGGGGTCCAAACATACAACCAGCTCCTCACTGGGGCAGAGACTGATGGCCCAAGGCTGGGCTGAAATGGAGAACTTGGCCCCAGGTGTCCCCAGCAGAGGCTGGCCAGGAGCAGTAAGGCCTGTGGCTGCACCAAGGGCCCTGACATCTATGTAGATGACTGTTTGTGAAGCAGGAGGATGTATGAAAGCTGCTCAGTAGATGCTCATAGTGCTGCATAGCTTCAGGAACACTAGCAGGAAAAAAAAAAAAAGCAGGTCCTTTCTCTCCCTCAAAGTTTTCTGGTGGATGAAAATTGCAGGAACTTATCTTTGGAGGTGATCAGGTAATGAGAGTGGGCAACTCACTCTGTTGTGCCCACTGCATGGGAAACAAGAAGTCTAAACCCTACCCTTAGCTCACCAGATAGCTAACAAAGAACACCCATATGTGCTCACCATCTTGTTCATATTTACCTTCAAAAACAATCCCTCCCCTTCAGATTTTAGGTAGGCTGCACTCAGCTCCATCTTTGTGCCTGTGGATACACAGAGGCTGTGGATGCTCTTGGTGGCTGCCAAAACCTCACCTTGAGCAGTTGCTGCCCTCTCTTCCCTCTCTCTCCCTTCTTCCCTCCCTTCCTCAGCCCTTTCCAGCAGCACAGTGTGCGTCTGGATCTGAGATCTGCCTTTAGAAAAACAAACCTGCTGGCTTGGGCAGTGGGTAGGTAGGCACTTCCCAATGAATTATGAATCCTCTGCCCTTCCCTGGGACAGAGGCCATGGCTCAGCTATGTCCAGAGCCCTGAGCATGGTTTGGGGATCAGCAAGGGCCATCTGGCACCACTGCTCAGTCCAGCTTTTCTGAAGCAGCAGGAAGGGGTGGCATGGCCAAGCCTGCCTTTCCACCCCGCTGCGTGCCAGCCAGAAATTAAACTCTTTGTTAATTAAAATAAACAGAAACCCAGAGGTAACAGGTTGGTTGTTATAGGCTCTAGGCAAGAGTCCCTTGTTTTCATGATCATGTGGAAGCCTAAGGGAACAGAGTGGGGCAAACTGGGAAAATGCCTGCACAACCCTTTGATTAATGCTATACAGCTCCTCCTGCCCCCTCCCCACACTTCCTGTTGCTGCTCGCCTGAATTTATAGAGCTAATTGAAAGCAAGAGATAAAGGGCTTGTTATAGATCTGAGCAAGGAAAAGCAAAATAATGACCTGGTTAAGCCGGGCTCAGGTACGCAGCTTCAAAGGAGTGAGGATATCAATGTCTGGCTCTACCCAGCCAGGCTGGGAGACTCCTCCAGTAGCCAAGCCTGCTTTCAAAGGCGCCCCTAACACCTCTGAGATTCCAGGAAAGGGCAGGAGATTACACGAGAGAGGAAAAGCCAACAGGATAAAGGTATATTTAAAAAATCAAATAAATTAATCAGGGGAACCAGGCTGCAAGTGTGATAGCTTTCAGGTCTCCATACTGGGGAGAAATGCCAGGTCTGCCTAAGCCTCAGCAAATAGTAACATCATGTGTAAACAACATCTCTTGAATCCAGTTTCCTAAGAACTGTCCACTTTTTGGCAAAATAGAACATATTTTAATGTCATTTAGGCTGCTGTTGCAGGCTACCAGAAGGAGACCTTTATATGTTCTAGGGCTGGCAACCCCACTTCCCAAATTCTGGGTAAGAATAGCAGAATTTCATGAAGGAGGCATCTTCTGGCATCCTGGGGACAGAAGAATGGAGAGGGGCTGCTTAGAGAGGCCTAGAGCAGAAAGAGAAACACAGCTAACCCAAAATCACCAAAGGAAAGGATTTAAAGGTATTCTGGACTGACCTTGTACGTGTTCTTCCTAGGCCCTTCCTGGATGGTGCAAGGACTGCCCTTATAATTCTACATTGTTGACCAAGTGATCATTTTTTCCCCTTATAAACCAGCCTGTAATTCCTCATAAATCCATCTTGCTGTCTCACAGAGATTGCATTTACTTTTCATTCTTCACTCCCTGTGGCAGCCTATGGTTAGAGAAAACACTGTGGTGAGCTGGTCATGCTTCAACAGCCCGCTCACAAATGGGCTCGTCAATAATTAAATTAATATATTTTCAGACAAAGAAGAAAACGTTTTCAGCAGAGCTGTGAGCTAGCAGAGCTCTGCTTTCAGTGTAGTTTGAGACTACAAAGGCCACTGCAGGATCTGAACCTAGCAAAGAGAAAAAGAAACAAAACCAACCGAATTTCCACAGTCTTCATTAATTTACTTTAGCCTGAATAATTCATGTAGTGCTTTTCTGCAGTATATTTTATCTGGAGACGCAAAGGCTCCTTAGAAAGTTGGGCAGTGTAATTATCTTTTTGAGGGTGAGGAAGCAGAGATAATCTCCCTATCCGAACATCAAGCAGCAGTCAGGTTTTTCCTGAAGCCGGCACAAAGCCCCTTTCTTCTGGACTTTGCTCTGCAAGAAAACAAATTTGGCTCCATGCATTAGGAAAGTACCTCCAGAAATTTGGCTTCTAACCCTGAATGTGACACCAGTGGCAGCTACGGTTCTGCAAATGAGTTCACTTATCGACCTTAATAGTCAAGTATTTCATTTAGTGTCACTCTGTGTAAACTGAATGAGTGGAAATCTGAAAACCACAAGTGATGGGGGATCACAGCAGGTTTTCCCTGTGCCTTTGTAGTCCGATGGCACCCAGACCTTTGGCAGTCCTTTCCCCAGCTGTGGTTTCATGACAGGAGGTCCCCAACAGCAGCACTACCAGCAGAGAGCTAAGGGGCTGCTGCACCACTTGCCACTGCTTGCCCGGCTCCCCTCGGGCACCAGACCTTCATGCAAACCCAGTACAGAACTGGCCAGATTAAAAATGACCCACAAAACCCATCTCTCTAGAAGCTCTGTCGATTCCTTCACCATGTTCACAGTGTTGTGGAACATCCATGCTCATGCACTTCAGGTGACAATTTATTTGAGTGGAGTGGTATGAAAAGACAGGACAGTGGGGAAAAGGAGGGGAAGTCATCAAAACCTTGGTCTGTTACTGCTTCCAAAGACCTTGTCTAACAAAGCTACAACTGCAGGGTCCAACTTTTAACAGCCCCTCCCTCCTTTGAAACAAAGTTTTCAATGAAATGGAGTTTACCCCTGAAGCATACCCAGAGTTGGGGTTGAATTTACCAGTGCAAACTTTTGGAGCCCAGCTGGACTGAACTGCGCTCCACCTGTATTTCCCTAGCTATTGTCAAGAGCCCTAATAGTTGAGCCAGTGCCATACCTATTGACTGGTGTAAGAGACAGTGCTCCCCAAATTCAGACTCATTATTTCTTATGCCAAGTAACCTCTTTGCTATAAGGGGTGATGCCCACCCATATAATTTGCTGTTAGTCTTCTGTCAGCTCTAGACCCCTGACTTTTCGATGGACTACTACAGTTGGACAGCAAATTACTGTAAGAGAGCTCTGAATATGTTTGAAGACTATTTCATGGTAAAGGAAAACACTTAGTGAGAACATTTCCCTTTTCACCATTCTAGGCAAAAGCTTGGTAGAACTTTAAATGCATACCACATAAAATTCAAGCTGGCAGCAGCTACCTGTGGCATTTGCTATGGTAGACAAAATCATTCAATCCTAAACTGCACATTGACAAGAAGGATAAAAGAAGCAAAGAGGACACAACAAAAATGCCTGATAGGAGACGATGGGGAAAAGTATCACACTACTATTGCAATAGTGGTGGCCAATAATTAGGAGTCTAACACTAACAAAATGTACTTATTTGTAGGGAACAATATAATGGCAATCTTGAGGAAGCGCTGTGACGTCAGTTCTGTGATAAAGAGAAGGAATTATTAAACACGTTAAGAGGATTGTGATACAAGTGCAATACCGATGATCTCCTAGATCTCTCTTTTGCTTTTTATGCCTGTGTAGCAAATAGCTAGACAAGACAGGAGCTATTTGCCATGCTGTGCTGCTTAGACATCAGGAAGACTCTGGAGAAAAAAGCAGAGTGAGAAATCAGACAGGAATAAGTGGACCAAATAAAATCAGACCTTTGAATTTTAGAGATAGAAAGAAATAGCTGTATGAGACCTTTCCACAGAAGAAAATTCTGTTAGTAACACTACCTCCGTGTCTGACGCGAGCCCCAAGGTGGTCTCAGTGCAGGCATATGGACTGCCAGCAATAATGACATGTCAACAAGTCACCTTCACTGGAATGGAAGGGCTTGAAACTGATGTTTCCTTGGAGGTCACCTGTGGAATTGAAATAGGGGATAATGAAGAGTTTTCCCGTAAAGTCATTCTTTGATTGTAACCAATGAGCTCTACAGAACTGGGTTTGGTAAAAATTATACTGGTCCCAGCCATAAGCAAAATGTTCTCCATGGAAAGGGTAGGGGTTCATAGCCTCCAGTTTTCTTCTATGAGTGCTTCAGCCAGGTACCTCTGGTGGATATTCTGGTGTGTCCCAATATATTCCATGACACAGAAACTTGAAAATAACAGTCTATTCGGAAGTATTGCAGATAGGCAGCAAAGTCTAGGCTGGCCTTGAGAGTTTAGAAGACTCTAACTACAACTTGGGAAGTTCACACTAATTGTCTGAGCTGACCTAATTGTCCAGGTGCCTAAACTGATACGTGTTTTCACATAAAACTCATACACTGGATTATTCCACCTTTTCCAGGATGGAATTCCACAGTAAAAAACCCCAAGTGGTTTAAAGAGGAAAGTGATTTAAGCCAACAAATTTTACCCTGTGAAAGTGGACAGCTAAGAATATGCAATGATGAGTTATGCTGTCTTTGATGATACGCAACGCCTTCTGCTTTCCTTAGAGGTGACTGTCTGTTGCAGTTTAAACCCAGCCACACAGCTCATTCATTCACTCAATCCCCTTTTCTTGCCCTTCCCCTGCTCCTGGAGGGATGGAGAGAAGAATCAAAAGAATGCAACTTTTGCATTTGAGATAAGAACAGTTTAGTAACTAAGGTATAACACAAATCACTACTGCTACCAACAATAATAATAATAATGATAAGGGAAATAACCAGGGAAGAGAAGAGCTGAACACCCACTGACTGATACCCAGCCCGACACAAGCAGTGATCTCCCCCTTCCAGGCAACTGCCCCCAGTTTTACATCCTGGGCATGACGTGCTGTGGTATGCAATACCTCTTTGGTCAGTTTGGGTCAGGTGTCCCGTCCCTGCTTCCTCCTGGCTTCCCCTCCTCCCTGGCAGAACATGAGACTCAGAAAGTCCTTGGTCAGAGTAAACATTACTGAGCACCAACTAAAAACATCACTGCTATCAGTGTTGTACCCAGGCTGAAAGTCATAAACACAGGAGAAAAATGGCTGCTACTGCTGAACCCAGGACAGTATGAAGGGCAACCAAAGCGAGAAGATTGTAATTATTTTCATAATCTTCAAAGAAAAAAAAAAAAACAAGCTGTTTTTCTAAGGGAAGTTATTGTATATAGACAGGAATAAGCAAGCTAGGTCCTTGGCTGAAAAAGACCTGGAAAATAACCTGAATCACAATGAGAACAACGATGAATGTTCTCATGCTGCTGGAAAAAAAAAAAAAAAAAAGGAAAAAAAAAATCCATGCAGAAAAATTATGCCTACAACATTTGAAGCAGATTTTCTTTAGTCCTGCATTACTGTGATAAGATCTTAGCTGTAATAGTACAGCCATCCTTGCATACCACAGCAAAAAATCTTTAATCAAATGGATATTGTTTGGGATGAGCACAGATGTAGATAACCTGACCTGCAGACAGGTATCAAAAATACTGGATTCGCTTAACCTGCAGAAGACAAAAGTGAAATGAGGTGTACGTTTACTTCAAGCACATAAAAGAAAAAACGACTCAAAGTAAGAATAGGACATTCTGGGTTTGTTTGGGGTTTTTTTTTTTGTTTTTTGTCTATTTTGTCTATGACAGACTATATTAATATATTTGGCTTAATTTGCAGATGCTTTTCATGCTTCATAAATGATAATGAACACAAGAATACACTGATTAAAGTGGTTATTTTAGTATCTGTCACTGGAGGTCAGATGAACTTCTCATCAGTGGATAAACAAGGTGTGGGAGTCTTCTTGCCTGGCTTTAGATGTATGTCTGAGCTATTTACCTCTTACACTGCACATTCAACAAAATTAAATGGACAAACTAAATGACCAATTAATCTGGTCTGTGGTAGACATTTACTGTAGGATGAGATTAATTTATCTCTGGGATTGTTCTAACATTTAGGAGGTTATACACAGGGAGACAGATGCAGACATCTATACTCCAAATACCTAAAGCAGGGAATTCACTTCCTCAAGTTATTAACAGGCTTGTCAGTTTGAATGGCTCTGGTACACCCACCAAGCAAGTCCACACAGGTACTAGTGTTATTAATGAAGTATTAATATTACAGATTGGGCACCAGGCATACTGTGGTTCTGTTTCATAGTTTAATGTGGAATCCCAGAATGGATCATCACTGCAGCAGCAAGGGGAGAGCACAGTGCCTTTGCTCAGCTTTTGCTTCAATGTTCAGTCCAAGTTTTGAACTTACTTCTTGTGTAATGATTACACATATATTACTGAGCCCACAATAAATCAAATTCCTACACATAAAAGGAGATTTAGAAATGCAATGAAAATCTGAAATTTAGTTTTCTGTCTATCTGTCTGTCTTTTTGGTTCACTTGGGGCTTAATAGGGATTCCTTTTGTATCAAAGAAGATTCAGATAAAACCCTCACATCTGTGTCTTTTATAGTTTTCTACAAACAGTAAAATTTGACTAACTTCCAGTTTTATGGCTGTAGTTCAGTAATTCTGAAATTTGTTGATGTTCTTACATTTTGTCTTTACAGATTATTATAGTTTAATTGGACATATATGTATTGGATTTCTGCACGCCAGAATTCTTGGCATATATTAGAAAATTCAAGATCATTAAAAATATTGTTATTCAAATATTCAAACTTTTCACAAACTATTTATCACAGATATTAGCTGTTTTCTTTGAAGTCCCACTCCACATATGCCTTAAATTACAGGGTTTGTTCTGTTGAATGGTACACATAACTCTCATTAGCACCAGGGAGAATTACATCTGTACATCAAAGGAGTAAAACTTGTATTTGCCTAACAAGATTAGAGAAGCTGTTTAGAAATCTAAACTTAGGAGAGTGTCTTGACTTTTTTCTCATTATCCTCAGCAGGACTATAAGACTTCCCTTAAGTTTTTACATTTTTATGTTTAGGGGCACTTGAAAAGTTCAGCTTTAATGTTTGGTCTTACACACTTGTAGCACAAATGCATTGTAAAAACTTTAATTCATAGGAATACACACACACACATACATACATGCATATGTATATATATGGTAGAGCACCTCAGCTCTCCTGAGAGATAGGAATAGCTCTAAAGAGCCCAAAACCGTTTTGGTCAGAAATGCAGCTGCTTCTCTGAGAATACTGCACAGTAGTCCTAGTCCTAAATCTGGGCTTTGCAGAGAAGTGAAGTACCTGGAGCACAGAATTCCAGAAAGTCAAGCTGTGCATCCTTGATTGACTTTCTCCATAACTCAAAGGTGTTTAAGAGCTTCGTGTCACTTGTGCTTTCAGCTGTCTACTCACTGTTGACTTCCAGGGTGAGTTAGGTGCATTGCTTAAGCATGTTCTTTGGACAAACTGTGATGATACACTTGTTTTTACCTTTTCCTTTTCACTTGGTGCAAACAGTTGCCCACAATGGAAGATATTTAGGCCACATACTATAGGTACCTACATTTAGTGCAGTTCAGAGAGCACAAAGTTAGACATCTCTGCTTCCTAGACTGCCAGTGGAATAATTAAGCTACTCTGACAGATGTTTCTCTGAGCTAGATGACAGGAGCACAACGTATAGTCAATGCCTGCCATGGTACAATCCCACAGCTAAGACACCTGAAGGTATGGGATAATTGTATTCTTCTACTTGCTCCCAGGTTGTTGTGTCTTAATGAAGTTCCACCTTTAAAATTAGCAATAGCATGCTCTGAATTTCACCCACAAGCAAGTTCTTATGCCTCCCAGCTGGTGAATAGTTCTCAAAGTCTAGGCAGCTAATCGTGTCTCAAAATAATAGATTGTACTCAGCTATATTCGTACAGCTGTTTATGGCATATAACCTGTGGTGATAGTAACAGCTTTTGCATCATACATGTGAGCTGAATCACAATGAGCAGCTCTAACACATCTGTTCTGACTTTCTCTATAGTTATATTGTTTTAAATCCCTTTGGTATTAAATGTACCTTGAATGAAAATATATAATCACATCCTTTAAAGACTTCAAGTAACAGGAAAAACACTATAGTCCTTGCCAAGTGGTTAGTATTAACTCTTGTAGTTGAAAAATTGTGTCTTTTCTTTTTTTTTTTTTTTTAATTTAACATAAATTAATAACCATGGGACACCAGTTCTCCACTATCAAATTCCTGTTTCCTCAGTAGGCACTTAAAAGAGGTTATCAAATCATACCTTAATCTTTGCTAAGCTTTCAGACGTAATAGATGACTTCTCATGCTCTGAAGTATCTTTCAAGTCTGCAGCTGTTCTAGTGGCTTTTCCATGACATCTTCTCAGTCTGCAAGTGACCTTCTTAATCAGTAACTTCTGGTCTATACAGAGAATGTCTGTGTGATATGGCAACAGTGCCAAATATAGGCACTCTGACTGTTTTTACCCGCACAAATTGTACATGCCCAGGATTATTTCCTGATGGTGGGTCCATCTGGCAAAGAACATTCTGCATTCACACTGTTAAAATTTCTTATCAGTGAACCCTTTCCCCCCAAAAATGTGATAATTCCAAGAAACCTATTGAAGGAAGTCCCAGCCTCGTTCCTGAAGTGAGAAGGCTGAAAGAAATAGAGACAAAAAGCATATACCACTTGAAGATCCTATGTGGCCCTGATATTTTTAAGAGCAGTTCCTTTGGTCTGACTACTCCAGTGGGATCTCCTGTTCAGGAAGGCATCCTGTGGACATCAGGGTAACAGCTTCCTAAAACTGGTGTGAGGCCTCAGACTTCATCGTGTATTCATAGCTTGTTTCTTTCACTTTTATCCATAGATGATTTATTCTACTCTTAGCAGTAGAAAGGTATAAAGCTGGTCTGATAAGATCTGTTTTCCATAAACTCATGCCAATTGGCATAAATTACATTATTTTCCTTTAAATGCTTATTAATAAAGTCTTTTATCGGTTTGTCCACTCTTCAAGCTTTATGACAGGCTGACAGACATAATTAGTTTGATCATCCCATTTGTCTTTTTTAAATATTGGCTGTTCCATGAGTTATTGAAAATCATCATTAACTACTGTTAATGAGGGAATTTTCCTGAACTACTTAACTACAAGTTTTCAAATCATCAGAAAATCCTCATTTTAGCATGTCTACCTCCTGTAACTGTTGTTAAAACCTTCCAAAGTTACAGATGCAATAGAAAATAGTTCATCATATGGTATGAATTAAGTTGTCATCTGACATCTTCGATCATAATATCTATTTCTGTACGCCTTTCACTGTCATGTTATCAAAATTATAAGGTACATCTTGTCAAGTCTCATTGATCAGTTAAATTTGATTTTTCAGTCAAAAGATGAACCCCTTAATCAAGAAAAACTGTGATCAATATAACTCATTAAAGCTTCTTTTCTTCATGCTCCTTCATTCTTTATCCTTAAATTTGTCTATAGATGTTCTTATGCTTTTCTAGAAAGTTCAACATTTTTCTGAGTTCCTAGCATTAGTTTATCTTTATTGCTATAGATATTCTCTTTGTTTGTATTTCTTTAAAGAATTTTATTATAGTTGGTTTTGCTTCCAATTTAATATTGTTTTATTGTTTTAAGACAACAGCTTATTTCATCAGTGTGATATTTTTGGATGCGTATTAAAATGTTCTGAAACAACTCAATTAAAAATGTTAAAATTTAATTATGTACCCCAGATGAATTGGCTCTGTATTTATCCCTTACTGAAAATGGTCTTTCTAAAGCAAAAAAAAAGTTTACAATCATTTTTATTTTATATTTTTTTCTATATAACAAAACAAAGCATATAATGATCTCCTGTACCTCATAATGAGAATTCTCCCCTCTCCCTGTATTACCTTGTAATTGAACAGTTGTTTTCTGTGAATCACATAAAACACTTGATGAACATCCCTTAGATTTGGTGCTGGTAGCATTGAGCTGTAAGAACACATCATGGAAACTGAAATTCTTCACAATGATATTTGATATAGAAATTATAAAAATAAAACATTAGCTTAAAAGTTATGAGTGTCTGGGTTTGGTTTTTTTTGTCTGTTTCTTTGGTTTTTTATATTTTTTAATGACTTGTATTATTTTTAAGTAGGTCTAAAGTAGAAGATAAAACTTCTTTTTAACATTTGTAATTTAATTTTCTGATTTTTTTTTTTTTATTGTTAAGGCATGTTCCAGAAAAGCTAAAATTCATTCATCTAGCAAAGGAAAGTGAATTTTCAAATGTACCCATTCATAATGTATTTATGACCTTGCTGCCATAATAGTGTTCCTTATTCTAAAGTTTAAATTTTCAGTTATTTGAAACTAAATAGGATTGTTTACATATCAGGGTGGCAATTACTTGTTTACATTGGTATTATGAGTTATTCATAAAATTTATTTATTGGACAGAGATGCATACGATAATAGTAACAGTTCGGCTATTTCTCACAGTATTTTCACTCTGAACAACTCTGATTTGTCTCCAGAGAAAACTAATGTTTCAAGTTCATAATAGTCTTGACACACGAGTAAGAGTTAAAATTGCAGTATGTGAGGGAGATGGAAAATAGTTACAAAAGGAACATAAAACTTGCCACCCAATACACATACTATTCAGGATGAGCTTCTTGGCTGCCTCCCATGTTGAGCTTCCTTCTTCATCAGCTATAAAGGTGCATCGTTAAGATGGATGCAAGTTTTGCTTCTGGTCTGCACCTAGCTTAAAAAAAATGATGCATAGCTGCCATCATGTCACTTATAAGCTTCTGCATTATGCCACTTACTGGACCCCTGTAAGGGGAGCAGAAAGTGCCTTGCCACTCCTTGGTGGGGCTGTAGAAAGGTGTGTTTGCGTGCACAGACTTGTACAGGGAAAGACATCCACATTCAAGATCCAAAACCAGAGTGAAGGGTGAATTTAGGTACTAACTAAAGCAGCAGTTTGCTGGCATTCTGCTTGCAGAGCCCTGTAGATGTCTACCAGAAATTAACAGCAGGGCTCTGTCTTGGTTTGACAGTGGTAAACGTAGACAGATGGCTTCATTTGTTCAGTCAACTCCATGGTTATACTAATTGCTTTTAAAGGTAACAGTGCTTTTCCTCTGAGAAAGAGGAACTTCCATCAACCTATATAGATCACATAATCTCATGTATGACCCTTTCTGTCAGAGAAAGTATGGGCTGGAGATCTCTTAGTAAAGGGTATGCTTTGGATACACCCTTTTTGCTTTCTCTCTAAAACATATCAGTCATGTATGAATAATTCTGTGAGATACTCTCAGTATCCTTGTTACTGAGTATATCTCAGTAACAGTATGAAAATACTGTATTTGCATAATATTAAAATCACTTTAGTAACTGAGGATATTTTATGTGTTTTTTTTCCAAACAAAGAACTGGAAAATTATAAAAGGCTACAGTACACTGTATTTGTAATTTTATATAAAGAAGTTATACTAGAATATGTTTGTAAGTGGCAAAAAATTTATACTGAGTAATTTGCTTCATCAGTCTTTGACACTATCTTACCTCCTATTAATTCTACACATCTGCATTCCTGACTCTCATGAGCACCAGTGGGTACCAGGTTACAGCATCAGCAAGGATAATGCAAACCTGCAAGTGCAACATATCCCCGCTCAAAGAGCAGTAACAAGACAAGAGCATGCAATGCAATGACCAGGAATGAACTGGAAACCTCACCCACAGCAAGAGTGTCATTTGCTGTTGTTTGTTGTTAGGAAATGCTGCTTTTTTTGCAGAAAAAGGAGTCAGTGTGGGGTCATGCTGAGGTCACCTGGCATCAAACATCTCCCTCCTGCATCTACAGCCTGGGTGGCCAGCCTGGACACAGGGCTTCCTCAAAGGCTTTCAGCTGCCAGTGGCCACTCAGCACTATTGTTATCTTTGGTATATTCTTCCAGGCTAGCAACAGACAAAACAAAGGAAGAGAGAACTAAACTATTAGGTGAGTTCATTCCAACAGAAATAGCAAAGCTAGTCACCAAATGGAGTACACTGAAAACAGTCTTTACTAATGTCTATCATGTTACTAGAACTGGCATAATATTTGACATGCACCAAGCAAAAAAAAAAAAAAAAAACAAAACTAAAAAATATAAAAAATGAGAAAGCAACCTTGTGGCTGTTGCCCTAGTTGTAAGCAGGCATAACTGCCAATTTGAAGTGAATTGAAAAAGAAAAGAACAAAGACTCAAATGCAAAAAGACAGCTCACTTTCAAAATTAAATCAGTGCAAGATCTCATGTGTCTTCAGGCACAAGTCTACCACTGAAGATTTTGGCAACCAGTTTTGTGAGAAAGGGAAAACTCCCGATTTAATTATCACTTCAGGTGAGATTGTTGAGTTCAGCTGTTAAACGCAGATACACAGTGACATAAAATGATAAGATTCTGAATATTGCTGAATGCTGGAGTACTTCGATACTCTCATTTACCAGGCAAAATAGTCTAAGAAATTGCATTTTTACAATATAATTAGAATTTCAGAAATAAAATTTATTTTTTTTTAATACCTTCCTGAAGGTATCACTCAGGGACAGAGGTAATAATCTAAGATTTGTCTTAAGTCTAAATGTCCTGAAAACAGACTGCTTTGAGGAACTGTTCATAGCAGCCTTCCAGTATCTGAAGGGGGCCTATAGGGATGCTGGGGAGGGATTCTTCATTAGGGACTATAGTGATAGGACAAGGGGTAATGGGTTAAAGCTTAAACAGGAAAGGTTTAGATTGGATATGAGGAAGAAATTCTTTACTGTGAGGGTGGTGAGGCACTGGAATGGGTTGCCCAAGGAAG
>JBCJKH010059168.1:42143-59289 GCA_039877255.1 Loriculus beryllinus
GGGGAAGGAAAAGCCGGGGGGGGGGGGGGGGGGTGGGAAGAACCGGGGCTGGGAGGGTGCCGGGGGCCGTTGCGGGTCCCTCCCGGTGCTCACCGGCCTGGGCTCCTTCCTCCTTGACCTCAGCGGCGCCGGCCTCATCCCCGCTGGGCCCTTCCTCCTGCGGCCTCTCGGCTCCATTCACGCCGCTGCCTTCGGGCCCTTCGGGCTCCGGCTTCGCTTCGGCCGCCGCTTGCTCCTGCGGCTGCGGCTGCTGCTCCTCCACCGCCGCTTCCTCCACCTCTGCCGCCTCCTCCTCCTCCTCCTCCTGGGGGCCGGGCTCGGCCGCCTCCACCTCGCAGGGGGCCGCTGCCGCCGCCGCTCCCGCCGTGGCCACGGCCGCCTCCTCCTCGTCAGCCAAGAGCGCTTCCTCGTCCTCCTCTTCTTCTTCCTCCTCTTCTTCCTCTTCCTCCTCCTCGTCCTCCTCTTCCTCCTCCTCATCGCCTCCCCCGCCGTGGTGATGCGCAGGGGGGCCTCCGGCCGGCCCCGCTTCCCCAGCGCAGGCCCCAGGCCCGGCGGGGCCTCCTTCGTCGGGCCCCGCCGCCAACATCTCGGCGTCCAGGGCCTCCTGCAGCCGCTGCGCCAGCTCCACCTTCAGGCCGCGGGAATCCAGGCCGCGCCGGCCCAGCTCGGCCCGGAGCTCGGTCACCTTCAGCCGCTTCACGTCCATGGCGACGGCGGGGAGGGAAAGGGGTGGGGGGGGGGGAAGGGAAGGAGGGGAAGCGGAAGCGAGGGCGCGCTGAAGCGGCGGCGGCGACGACGAGGCCTTTGGCGGCGGCGGCGGCGAGCGGGGGTCGGGCCTAGGCCCCGGGGCGGGGAAAGGGAAGTGGAAGGGGGCGGGGAAGGCGGGGCCTGACGGAAAGGCCGCGGCCGGGAGAGCGCGGAGGCCGGAGCCGGTCCCGGCCGTCCCCGCTGCTGCCGTGCCCGGTGCCCGGTGCCCGGTGCCCTCTCTCGGCCGCTTCGCTCCGCGCCTGCGCCGCCGCCGCCGCCGCCACCGGCCGCCGCCTCACGACACCCCCGGCCGCACGCCGCGCATGCGTCGAGCGGCACCGCGCATGCGTCACAACGCCTCCTCCCAGACCCGCGAGGAAGCGCATGCGCAGCAGCCGCAAACGCAACAAGCGCACGCGCGCTGCCCTCCCTCCCTTCCAGTTCCCTCCGCCAGCCTCCACCGACGCGCGCAAGGCACCCGCGCGCTCGGCGCCTATTTTCTGATTGGTTTCCGCCTCGCCCTATCGCAGGGCGGCGAAGGAGCGGAAGGGCCGGGTTCTGCCTAGCAACGAGGGAACGCTGCTTTCCCATTGGCTGAGCGCGCTGCTCGGCCGCTTTCCCGCCCGCTGAGGCGCGGCGGCCATTTTGTCTGGGTGCCCGGAGATGGAGGGGGGGGGGGGGCGGGAGCGGTGCTAAGGTAGGAACAATAGTAAAGGTAAAAAAACCCCAATAGCAATGAATTAATCATAAACGACGGATTAATAATCAACGCTTATCGTGTTTATAACGATTAATAACCGGGGGGGAGCCGCAGTGCGCAGTGCTCCGCCACAATTCGCTCTCAAGAGCGCTAAACCCAGCGGGTGTGAGGCGAATTTCGCTTTCACCGCCTCGCCCCGTGAAGCGCTGCCGGCCGGGAGCAAGCGAGGTAGAACGGTGCGGTAACAACAGCGAGCGGGAGGGGCCCAGTCCGTACAGACCAGGACAGCAGCAGTTAAGTCTGTTTTTTACCGACAAAGGTCCCCCGGAGGGGGGTGCACCGTTCCCGGAGGCACTGCAATACCGGGACGATGCGCGGAGCGGAGGGAGCAAGCTCCGGATCCAACTCCCAAGCCCAAAAATCCGTTTAATATAAAGTCCTCTCATCGAGGACGTATCAGATATTAAACTGATAAGAACAGATACTACACTTGATCTTAGCCAAAAGGCCGAGAAGCGATACCTCCACCACCTCCCGGCACCACCGCCAACCGCCGCCGATCCCCGCCACATCACGGTCACCCCGCTCCCCGTTCCCTCGGGCTTCCTCTTCTATTTCCCCGCTCTGTCCTGCACCGCTCGTCCGGGCTCCGTGGGCACCGACTGCCCGCGACCTCCGGGAACCCCCCCCTACAAAGCGGAGCTTCCCGGCGCCCCCTTCGCGCATTGTGGTTCTAATTAGCATAGCCTCGCCCACAGTCATCTATTGTAATTTGACATTTGCATGTCACGGCCTCCCCCGGGTCCTCAATCCCGCCCTTTGCCATCCCGTCCCGTTTCCTGGATTTCTCCGTTATTTGCTTTCCTCTCCCCAAAATCTCCCCCCGGGAACTCCACGGGACACACCTTGGTGTTCTTTGAACCTTTTTGATGAACAAACCTCACACGTTACATTTTGCATTTCCTTAAACGGTCATTTCTGATATTCCCAGTTGCTCGCAGTTTCTTGCATTTCCCTTCCAGGTGTCCAAGGTGCCTGAGCAATCACCGGCGCAGCCTCACCAAGACGGAGGCGAGGACGAGGGCTGGGACAGTGAGGAGCAGCGGGACGGCTGGGGACAAGGCCATGGCCACGTCCGTCCCATCCTGTTGATGGAGCCCCCCCATGTTACAAGTCATTGCCATAAAGTACAATGAAACAAGAACCTCAGCCCAAGCCCCGCACTGGATAAACACCAACATAGCAAACACCGGCTCTGAGTAAGATACAACATTCTGAAACTGTGAGGTCAGAAGCAACAACTTTGACAGCCAATAAATCAGCACTGGGAGGAGAGACGATTTATCCAAAACAGTGAATGCTTATCACCAATACGATTAGACACACTGCGGTCAAATCTGTCGTTATTTCAACCCTTCGTGCTCTACGTTGGATGCCAAAAAAGAACTGTCGTGATTTAAACACTGTCGAGAACTCAGTCACGCAGTCCACACTCCTTCACCCCCCCGGCCCGAACCCGCAGGGATGGGGAGGAGAAGAAAGAATGGAACTCCCACGGGTTGAGATAACAACACTCCGGTAGCTAAGATATAACACAAATCACTGCGGCTGCCACCAATTATAATAAAGAAAATAACAAGAGAAAAGGATACCACGCACTGAAAATGAGGCCGACCTAGAAGAGAGCGTGCCCTTCCAGGTAACTCCCAGTTACATCTCAGGCTGGATGTGCTGTGCTATGGAACACCTCTTTGGTCCGTTTGGGTCAGGTGTCCTGTCCCTGCTTCCTCCCGGCCTCCCCTGCTCCCTGGCAGAGCATGAGGCTCACAAAGTCCTTGGTCAGAGTAAACATCAGTGTTATCAGCTCTGTTCCAGGCTGGAAGTCAAAACACAGTGCTGCACCAGCTACTAAGAAGGAGAAAAATTGACTTTACTGCTAAACCCAGGACATCATCTGTCAAAGGCAAGGGTTGCAGAGGTATTGATAATGCACAGAGTTAACAATTCAGAGCAGTGATGCTTACTACACCCCACTGCACCATAAGGGAGATATCTTCACTCTGATTAATTTTCTTCTTTTAAGAGCACATCCAGCCATTTTCATGTGTCTCCTTCTCTATGACATTATCAGTCACTCATCATCGTGAACTTGAAAGTCACCAGCCACCCCTTTTTTGTTACTTTAATCCAGTCAATGGATTGAAGTTGGCATACTGTAAAGCCTTGTCTCTACCAGAAAAATGGGTCAGTTTAATTAAATTGATTTAAACTTATGTAAATTACTATGAAGCTGGTTTAACCCATGTTCATATTGATTTATCTTGCATCAGTTCTGCTCCTGCCATGAATGCCAATCATGCTTATTTTTTAACAAGTGCACTTGCCTAATACTGGCAAAGTCACAAGCAAGGAAAGAAAGTCAAAGCTTAGGTTTTCTTCCTTTGCCGGAGCAAACTGCAGCTTGTTCATACCATGTTGTGTGCTACAAAGAGCACATGAAATGGTGGAACAAGGGAAAGAAGGCAGCACAGAGGTTGTAGAAACAGGCAAAACACATAGCTGGACAGCGTTTGGGGAGTAGGAAAAACTCAGAGCAGTGATCACAGTTGTAATCCTGTATTTTCCAACTCATAAGCACTGCTCATTTTGCTGTCATGTCTCATCATTATTTTTTCTGTACACAGGCAATTCCGTGTGCTGGAGAAACCTTTTAATCTGCTGTGGAAGCATCCCAAAATACCACAAGAGACTCCTGAAGACTTCCCTGTGTCAGAAATGCCAGTGGTGATGACCTTCAAGCACATGGTAGGGCTTGTGAAAAAAGTGTGGTTGGGCTTTCTGAGGATGCTCAGGGGTTCTCCGGGTTTCGTGCTGAAAGCCTATGAAATTGTCACACTGGCATTGTCTAGGTATGTTTTGTCACTGTAATGTAGCTTTTAAACCCTCCAGACCTGTCAGAAAGCTGCTGCAGCTGCTTACACTGAAATGCAACATAACCTTGCAGCTGGTAAGGGGCCTGCCAAGATTTCTACCTTGTTCTATACACAGATTGCTGCTGCATTACCATTGAATGCATCTCCAGAGCTCATGTCCAGCTACTCAGTGTAAACATTTCCCCTGAGTCCTGCAGCCTTGAAGTAGTTTACGAAAAAAGAAGACATTGTCTCACTCCATCTGAAATCCAGGCAGCTGGGAAGGAGTGGCACATAGCTTGTGTTTTACTTGCACAATATTTTTAGTTTAAGTAAATGACTGGAGTATATAATCTCTTGTGCTCATCTCCTCATACAGGGATGAATGTCACCCACAGGGACTCCCAGTTCAGCAGCTGGTCCAGCAGGTGGAAATACCAGAATCGATTATCATAGTATTCCTTGAATTACTTTCAGTACAGCTTTTGTACATTGTTTGACATGAACTCACTGTGAATGTACAAGTTGCTTGTATGTACAAGCATGGCTTGGATATTCAGCTTTTTTGAGACCCAGAATTTCCTCATCTGGAGAAAATAAGTATCCTATGCACAGCTGTGACATTGACCACTTACAGTATTTTGGAGAACAGAAGCATCAAGTCTCTTTGTACCTGCAAAGCACTAAACAGCTTGCGGTTTGTTTGTTCCTAGACCACAGTACTGAGTCTGCTTCTTGCACCAACCCGTTCGCTCTTCCTTGTAATGTTAAAAGCTCCTGAACAATTTCAGAGGGTCTCAAGCATGGGGTGGGTCCTGGTTTTGCATAAGAGATTTCCATTCTTCACTAACGGTCTTTGATATAAAATCTGAATCACGTTTTGGCATTTCGTAGACTTTGAAAGGACACTCACCCTGCAGTAACATCAGCTTTACTGCCCGTTTTTCTTTCTGATACATCTTTTGGATAGGTTGAGGTGAAGAGAGTTGAATCTGAATCTGCAGATGCTGTCTGTGCTTCTCCAAGGAAAGGGAGGACTCAGCAAGCAGAAGGACTGGCAGTATCTGGCAAGCTTTTCATATGACAGTAGGCAGTAGTTTAAAGGATTAGCTGTCAGGCAATACATCTTAATGGGTACGAGTCAGCCTTTAAGTCCAGCTGTGAAATATTTTGCATCTGTAGCACTTTTCTGGTACTTGGTCTCCAGTACTCCTGTGCTGAGCTACTGAGTCTGAAAAAGCTGAGAAGCAGTCCCAGTCATCGCAACCGGATTTAAACTGTTACCCAGGCCTTGCTTCCTTGAGAAGGATTTCATAGTATGTACAGGAGCACATTATGGTGAGATTTACTAGCTTTTACTTCAACATAGGCGTTATATCTGTCTGCTAAGTATTAGATATCCTTATTGCTGAGGATAGCTCTTGCTTCAGTTGGCAGGCAGTTAAATACTTTAAATACTCACCAGAATATGATAGGCATGCTCATTAATTCCAGTGTAGTATGGAGCAAATCTGTCTGCTTGTACATCAGGGGAAGCGCATTCTTCATCCTATTCCTCTGCTTTTTGCCGTAAGTGCAGAGCAGGGCAGGGCTTCAGCTCTGCAGTTACACACAAATGTGCATAGGGAAAGAAGAAAGCCTGTGTTTGCCAGAGTAGTTTATGCACCTGCAACAAAAAAAGTATGGAACCAGGTAAAATTTCTGCCTAAATACTGCATCTGTTGTTTATCCTGGGAGCTAGTTGAACGTGGTCTGAGAAAAAGTTAAAAGGAGCAGGTCAAAAGGAGCTAGCATCCCAGTCAGTGAAATTCAGCGTTCATTCAGAGAAATGTTTATTAGCCATTAGCATACTCTCAGACTGTAAAACTTCCTGTAGAGGGTACTGTGGGACATGACTTCTTTGATCATCAAATCTAACCTCTGGAATCAAGCAGGATTAACCACTGAAATAATCCCACTTCCCATGTATCCATCCTTACCTTGAACACCTCTAATGATGCTGACATAATGACCTCATTAGGCAATACCTTCCTAAGCATGAGTCGTTCCGTTAATCACGTCTGCTGTGGCTATTTCGGTAATTCAGAACTAAAATAGTAAGAGTTGAATAAAGCCTTGAACCTGATGGTAACTTCCATGAATTGCCCAAAAGGCTGAACTATTTGCAAAGTGTGAGTAGGAGGTATGACTCTATTGCCCCCCAAAGCAGTGCTTGTCACCTTCATTTCTAAGTCCTTCAAAACACTAGCCTTTGGACTTGGTTCAACATTAATCCCTCCTCTGACTCCCTTGCAGAATTACAGCTGTCTTGCCAGTGAGGCCTGCAAAACAGAATGATACATGGAAAAAGATAACATGGAAAGGCACTTTACACTTGACAAGGAGAACATGTTAGCATCTGGAGAACAGCCTTTACTTTTAAAAGATTAAAACATTTTGCAAAAATGTGCCAGACATAAAGAATCACTGAAACCCAACAATAAATATGCCCAAATGGTGTTGTTCCTGAAGGAAGTTTTCTGATTTTTTTCTGTTCTTATTAGCTGTAACCTCTATTAATGGATACCCTAAACGGTCAGTTGGTCATGGACACTTTAAATTCTTGACTGAGGCAATAACCCCAAGAGGTGCTCATCTCTCCACTTTCAGCAAGGGGAACTGAATTGCAAGAGAGCTGAATCTCTACTATTTATATCAATAAATCTGCGTAATTAAGAATTTCCTTCGGTCAAGCACTTTGTTTTTGCTTTGCATTCATTTTATTTTCACTCTTGTATAATGCCATGTGGGAATAAGTTACTTTATACTCAGACTTTTGAATTTTTCTGTAACTTTGTCCTGACAAAGCGAACAATAGTGAAAAGATTACTCTTCCTATCTGTTTCGCCTTCCAGTTTTCTGACCTTACAGCTACACATGCACAGGCTGTCAAAACATAAGTCACCACAATGAACATCATAATTCATAGGACTGTGGGATAATTCTCCTTGAAAGGGAGCTCAGGAATTCCCTGGTCCAACCTCCTACCCATAGGAGGGTGAACCATGAGGTGAGACCAGCTGCCTCAGGGCTTTTCCCAGTTTGGTCTTGAAAACCTCTAAGGATGGAGACTTTCTATCCTTGGCAGTCTGTGCCATTGCTTGATGGAATTAATAAAGCACCTGTCAGTTCTCGTAGCCTGTAACCTAAAGATGCTGTGATGTGGCATCTTCAGAGCATCATCGTACTAGAAAAAAAGCCTGTTTGTTCTTGTATATCCCAGGCTTTAGGGCAGCCTCAAGGTGTAACCAACAGTTCCTGACAGTCCCAGGTGGCCCCAGGAAGTTAGAAATGATAGAAAGCTGTTTTTGCTTCCAACAGGCTATTCTGCCTTCAATATAGCTGATCCAAGTACTGTACCAGAAAAAAACCCAGAAGGCAGCACTAAGGTCAGTTGTCTTCCTCCCCGTATAGAATTAATTAAGATGTTGCTGTGTTGTCACAGATGTATGGCTCAGCTCTGAGAAGGCAGTCCTGTGCAGCAGGAGCCAAGGCAGGTGGGACTAGAGGTACACAAGGCCAGAGAGTAAAAACATGAGAAGTTTGAATGAACAAGAAAGGCAGTAGAAATGCAGATGTGGCCACATCATACCATTTGAAATGGATGGACCAGGCAGACAAAACCGAGAGCGGAAAGCTGACCCTGTCAGCACCGCCACAACTACTGCTTGAAAACATGACCCTTCTGCTTCTGCCTCCTGCAGCCTGTCCGTGGCCAGGCACTTCCCCCCCATAGTCAGATACCTTTCCCTATGGCCCTGGGACCCTGGAGAAGGACCATGATGCTCTCATCCTCATCTGGGCTGGGGTTGCAGTCCCTGGGGTCTTGTTTGCATCTCCAGGAGGTTTGATTTAGGTTTCAGCCCTGCTGTTTTGTTTCCTCTGGGAGCTTTGACAGCAGTAATTAGAAACCCAGAGACCTCTGAAAGTGAAGTGTTATTAACTAGGACAAAAGTCTGTCAATGAAATGTATTATAATAACACTAAGGCACACAACATGTATGGCTGGGTTTCTCCAGAGGTTAGCACATTTGCTATTTGAGAAGCCCCTTTAATTACTCCATAGTCTGTTTAATGGCTTTCCTCCCTGACAAAATGCACTCCTGTTCTTCTGAGGTGGATTCCGTTAGATGTTGAAACCCTTTTTCCAAATGTAATTCTTGTCCAGCAAAACTGCTGTGTCACCCTGGAGTCTGGCAGTGTGTCTGTCCTCTCACCTCAAGTGTTTGTGTGGACACCGCTTACCCAGAGAGTGCAGGGCCAGGAGGACCTCAAGATCAACTTATGCAACCTCTCACACATTGCAGGCCTCTACATTTCACTGAGTTACCTCTGTATTGAAGTTGGGTGATGAAACTGGAGCAGTGAAGTGGCTCCTATCCAAGGGCAACTTCATTATTGCAAACCTCTGCTTGTCAGACTGTTGATTATCTCTTGCAAATGGACTAATAAACAACCTCTGCTGTGAAATGTGTCTCTCTTCCCATTTTAGGAAGTCAGTCTCTAGTTATCCTTGGGCTAGCATGCCTAATTCACCATGAGGCACCCAGATATATGGATAGCTGTGCATGCAGGAGGGACAAGGGCAAGGTTCATTCCTAAGGCAGGGAAAAAGGCTCCTAGACAAAGAGAATGGCTAAATCTACTATGTCAGACCCAAGAAATATTTCCCAAGTTGTGAGTCAAAGTGTGCCTCTGACCTGCTCCCTGGGTCCCAAAGGCAGAGTAGAGCCCTTCCCAGCAGCCTGGCCTTCCCGAGGCATCAGCCAGAGGAGTGCCCTTTTCAAATGGCAGGCAAAAGGTTTCCCAAGTGTGGGCATGAGAGCTACAGATGATGCACGAGAGAACAAGGTCTGCAAGACTGAGTGTTTTCTGTAAACAGCATGGAGAAGCAAAGAAATAAACCAATATTAGATTTCATATTCCCTCTGAAAAGGACTTCTCAAGACTTGTTTCTTCAGTCTCAAAGGGAATTGGTTTGATTTTTCACATCTGTGTATCACGCTTTCTGATTGCTGAACAGTGAGCGGGTTACTGTTGAAAAGGGTTGTTGTTGTTTCATAGAGGAACAGGATTATCTAAAAAACTTTTTATTTCTGGATAAGTAGAGGCACTTGAATCAGGGTGCACATAACTGACATTCAATTATGTAATGAGGATGGAGAGGAAGCACACAACAAAACAAATACAAGTAATTGTAACGTGGTTTATTGAAAAAAACAATTGGATTGAAAATGCTATTGGGCTGTGGGAAAAATAGCATCGCATGATTATTACAAATTCATTTCTCTTTTGCTAGGATATTAGGGACTTCTTCACGCTTGCTTTTTTGGTATTGAATATCGACGAGGGAAATAACAGTCTGCCTCCCTGCAGCTTTCTGAGTTGATGAGCTGTTGTTGCTTTCTTTTGAGATTCAGCTTTATTTCCAGCCTGAGGTTTTGAGTCTGTCAGTGACCTATGCTACGTGCAAGGCAGGAAAGTTAATACGCTTAATTAACCACTGCAGGATTCATTTATTTTTACACAAATTAGGAGAAGGACAAGTAGATAATGCTTGCCTAAACTGCCTAAAATCTGCTGGTGACTGCATGGCTACTATGAACTCTGCTGAAATGATAGCTGCAGCAGTGAAGCAAGTGAAATCTTGAAGAAGAGGCAATCATATGTGAGACAGGAGCTCTCCCCACCCTCCTCCAGAGAAAGTGAGCTACTGCAGATGTTCTGGTTCTGGACTGCTTATGAACCTTGTGCTAAGGCATTCACATTTGCTCACCCTAGGTGATGGAAATGAATAAATTCTATTTAATTTTGCTCTCTCTATATTGTATAATGTACAGTTTTTATATTAATTCAGCTGCTTGGATTCAGGCTCCGATGGTATTGCAATGTAATTCTCCCTGTCTCTTTGTGTGTGCATAAATATTCCCCTACAAGAGCAAAACTTATTACAATCAGTTGGTATGTTCCCTCCTGCAACTAACAAGAAATATAAAACATTTTTATGATGATGAGAAAAATAGGCATTGTTGCTCACAACCTTCCTACCCCTTGTGTGACACAGTTGGGGTGTCTCTCCTTGCTTGTGCTACAAGGGAGTGAGGAGCCAGCAGGAGGACAGAAGTGGGAGGCCAGTGGTATGAGGTTCAACAAAACAAAGTGCCAGGTCCTGCACTTGGGCCATAACAACCCAATGCAATGTTACAGGCTTGGGGAAGAGTGGCTGACCTGGGGTATTGATCAACAGCTGCTGAACATGGGCCAGCAGAGCACCCAAGCAGACAAGAAGGCCAACAGCACCCTAGCCTAGAAATAGCATAGCCAGCAGGGTCAGGGCAGTGATCATCCCCCTGTACTCAGCACTGGTGAGGCTGCACTTTGAATACAGTGCTCGGTCCTGAGACCCTCACTGCAAGAAACACATTGAGGTGCTGGAGTGTGTCCAAAGCAGGGCAGCGAAGCTGAAGGGTCTAGAGCACAAGTCTTATGAGGATATGCTGAGGGAACTGGGGTTATGTAGCTGAAGAAAAGGAGGCTGCAGAGGAGACTTTATCATGCTCTAAAACTACCTGAAGCGAGGCTGTAGTGAGGTGGGTGCTGGTCTATTCTCCCAGGTAATAAGCATTATGATGAGAGGAAATGGCCTCAAGTTGTGCCAGGGAAGGGTTAGATTGGATAGTAGGAAAAATGTCTTCACTGAAAAGGTTGCCAAGCATTGGAACAGGCTGCCCAGAGAAGTGGTGGATTCACCATCCCTGGAGGGAATCAGGCGAAGTGTGCTCAGACTGTGAGGGATACTGAGCAACTCAAACAGCATCTTGAGTAATTATTGAAATGTTAAAAAATGCTGCTCCCAATCAGTCACTGGTGATTGTATGATGCAGTCAACTGCTGATATTACCAAACAGAATACATCCAGAGTAATTGTTCCTCCCAGTAATTTTGTCTAATCACAGAAAAAAATCCAATCAGGATAAGCTGCAACATTAAACACATGAAGCTATGGGATGGCGTAATGCTACACATGAGGTATGAAAGTGAGACAAAATGAAAAGTAAACAATTTTATTGGACACAGCAAAAGTTTGACATTGTATTTATAATAGACCCACGTGTGCAAGAAATCCATTCGTCACACCAGCAGCAGGGCTGTCTGCATGGCCCTGCAGTTTCCCCCCGCAGCGGTAAAAAGGGGGCTGCCGAAAAAGGGGGCTATCCGAAGACAGAAGCTCCCTACAGCCCTCCCACGTTTATCAGCAGACCCCAAACTGGACTTCAAGTATGCATCCATTTGGTTTAATCAGGAGGAATAAAGCTACACAAATACTGTTGTTCTGATCCACTCAGCTGCCAGGTCAGTCCGAAATGGCCACTGAGCACCCAGAAGCAGACGCCCCTCTTACCCAACCTCTCTCATACTGGCACAGCGAATATTTCCGGAACACTTGCAGTCATCATCCAGCTGCAGTTTGGAGAAACACCACGTTTAATGGCAGGCATGGAAGTGTTAGCACATGGGTGCTGCAGGTACCTGGGCCAGAGGTGAGTGTGTGAGCTGAGGGTGCTGCGACTGGACCCACGCAGTGAGGGCACACAGCAGTGATGGCTGCATGGAGCAGCCAGCCCTGCACCTATATCCTTGCAGTGACCCAGCTGCAGACACCATGGCTCTGGAGGCTCTGACCCTTCCACTTCCAGGAGCTGCCAAGCAGAATGAACCTCATCTCTCTGCTTAGGAAAACATGTGGTTGCCATGGGGGGAATAGGAGAGAGGAGAATCTTGTAGTAGCATAATCCGATTCAACTGAGGTTCTGTTCATGCTGAAAACAGCTGGCTTTTTGCCTAGAACAGAGAATGAACTTTGGAGGATTTTGAGTGATCAAGCCCCATCTTCAAAAGCATTCCTCTGATACAGCAACATGCTTCACCGGATGTCATCTGCAGACCTGTTAGACTGAGGCTGCTGAAGTACTCAGAGTAAAACGACATATTAAACATTAATACTGGCAAAAGGAATAGTTCCTATAAACAGACATCACTGACCTGAAATCTAGTCATTAAAAAAAAAGGGAAAAGTAATTTTGAGTATTACATCCATCTAATTTCCCTGGGGGACACTCCACAGCTTTATAACCACATTTCCCTGCCTTTTACGAATGTTCCTCTCACCTTCGCAGCTCTGTATAAGGTTCACAAAAACAGGAATGTAGGGAAAGAGTCTTTAACAAAAATAAGTGTAGTGGGAACAATGGAATGGAAAAGGTGAAATTTTAAATTTATTTCACTTAAAGGCCTTTGCAAAATTACCATGTAATTGGTTTCAGAGACACGGTCGATGTAAAAGATATGAATACATTTCCCCTCCTCCGAGCCCAATTCAATTTTTAAAGTGAAATATCTTACTCTTTAGAATACCAAATACTAGACCCACATTCAAACCACATCTTCTGAGAGACAGTCCCGTATTTGAAAGAGACTCACACAACAGTCTGTTACAAGCCTTGCTCTGGCGTGAACTTGAGGCACCCCATCCCTAAGGAAAATGCACGGAACTCTGGACTTAGTGGCAGCCGCCGTCCCTCCTGCGGTCCTTTATAGGCCTCCCTGGCAGTGCAGTAGCAGCGGTGGTGTCTGGGGGCAATTTTTATTGCCTTTCTCCAATTCACTGGAGGCAATGCAGGCCAAACCACGTTCCTAGGTGCTCGCACCTTCCCGGCCAGCCGAGGACGAGGTGCCCTATTGCCTGGCTGTAGGCAACAGTCAGTGGACTACCAAAAATAAAACCCCAAAAAGTCTGCTAAACACCCCAGAAGAAAAACAACGGCTGTTTAATGAGGGAAAGTTTGGGGATAAGCAGCGCTATCCTGCCTTCCTTTTGCCACCCCAGACGGCGGCACCAGCCTGCGGGGCGGTACCCCCCCACCCCGAATGCCCCCATCCCGAACCCCGCTCCTCCGCGGATCCCCCGAATCCCGCCCGACCGCCAACGCCCCGCGGGGCGCCCTGCGCTGGGAGGGGGGGCGGAGGAGCTGCCGCCGCCACCGGCTCCCCCTGGCGGCCTTCGCCGCGCTCGTCCGGTGGAGCCGCGGCGTGCAGGGGCGGCAGCCGTTACACACGGCTCCGAGGGGGCTCCGCCGCCTCCGTGACGGGCCGGGCCGGCTCGGGAGCCGTGCGCCGGGGGTGCGCGGGGAGGAGGCGAGCCGGGAACAAAGGAGATCGGGGCGGCGCAGTGGCGGCGGCGGCTCCGCCGGGGGGAGGCACCGGCTGGCTGGGCGCGGGGGGTGTGGAGAAGGAGGAGGGTCGCCAAACTGCCGCCACTTCGCCAACCGTGAGCGGCACTCGCTGGAGGCGGCGGCGGCAGCCCGCCCCTCGCTGCATGGCAGCCCAGTGAGGGAGGAGCGGGCGAGGGTCTAGCGCTGCCCGGAAGCCGAGGGAGCCAGCGCCGGCGGCAGCAGCGGCCGCCGCCCTCCCGCCGGGATGCGCCCCGCGCTCCGCTGAGGCGCAGCCCCGCAGCGATGCTCTCCCCCGAGCGCCACCGCCACCACCGCCACCCCCCGCCGCCGCAGCCGCCGCCGTCGCCGCACCACCCGCCGCAGCCCAGCCATGTCGTGGCCACCATCGAGAACCTGCCGGCGGAGGGCGGCAGCGGCGGCGGCAGGAGCGGCGTCTCCGCGCCCTCCTCCAGCGTGCGCCAGAGGATCAGGAAAGTGTTGAACAGGTGAGGCCGGGGGGTGCTCCGGCGGCTCTGCGCGGCCCTCCGCCCCGCCGCCGCTCGCCCCGGGCCGCGCAGGTCCCGGGGGCGGCCGTCGGGTGAGCCCGGCCCGGCCCCTCGGCGGCGTGGGCACGAAGGCTCCGGCGGCGCGGCTCGCTCTGCTCGGCCGGGCGGACGGCACCTTTGCCCGCAGGAGCCGCGGGCAGGGGGCGGTGGCGCGGAGCCTCTCCCGGTCCATTGCTGCCTCCGAGGCGGCGGGGTGAGAGGCGGCTCCGCCGCGTTCCCTCCCTCCCCGCCGGGGCCGGTGCTGGTCGCACCTGCCCTGCCCGCAGGCACATCCCCACAGCGGGGCCCCCTCGCCTCCCGCCTGTGTCGGCTTCCGTGGACCGGGGGACGGCGGGGAGGAAGGACTCCACGTACCCGGTACCGCAGCCCGGCCGGTGGCGGAGAGTTGGAACGGCGGTGCCGGGCGGGAGGGCGGCGGGGAACGGGCGGTCCCTCGTCCCGGTGGGGTCCACCAGCAGCGGGGTTTTGCCCGGACCCGATCAGGTGTCTTGGGCAGCATTCTGTGGCTGCGGGAGCGGGCAGCCGGCGGGACGCTGGCTTGTCCGCTCGCCTGTGCGTGCGGCTCGGGATTGTCAGCGCAAAGCCAGGGAAGCGCAGGGTGCTAGGGGTAAATAATTTCACCGAAAGCACAAGAAAACACTGGAACCGTCTTATTCAAATCCCTCACGCTCTTTGCCAGTTGTTTCTTCTGCACTGCATTTGATTAGGGCTGAGGTTTTTGCCATAAAACTGTCTATCCAGAGCCTAACCGGTTGCACTTCTCCAAAAGGCGCTCCTGCCTGAAAAGCCGACTGAAGCGATCCCTTTCTGCCCAGTGACTTTTATGTGCTGAATAGAGCGTTTGCAGGGTTGTGGGCAGCAGTGTGATGGTGGCTATCAGTGTCGGCCTCTTTGTCCCCACTTTAGTTTCAGACACATGTAATATGGATAAGCTACTAAGAAAAACGGCTGTTCTGCCTGGGTATACTAGGTTTGAAGGTGAACGTCTTTTACTCATTCAAGCTTTTAAACACTAGGAAATTATGATTGCTGCTATCTTTGTTACAGATTGCTGAGGTATTTGATTGCTCACAGATCACTGCTGTTAGATGCAGCTAATTAACTGCAACCATTGTAGGAGGATCCTCAAACACATCAGTAAGGAAGGAAATATTTATCCTTTGTTATTCAAGCATGAGAAGGATTGAAAAGAAGTTGAAACAAGTAAGAGCTGCTTCAGCTCAATTATACATTTCCTTATACACACGTGTTAGTAACTCTGAGCATAGTCAAATTCACACAATTCCTCAACCCAACTGTGTCATGTTGGGTGTCGTGTGCTTGCAAAATCCTGCTCTCCTTCTGCTTGGTCATCCTGAGGTGTGTGTCCATCCTGAAATGAGACACTAGAGGAAAGATGTTTTCTCAGGGGCAGCAAGAAAGGAATCAAAATGTGGTGAGGGCATCAGATACAGAAGCAATATATACTCCTGTTCAAGGGTGGTAATAGTGACCGCTAGGGAGCCATCAAACTGACCATGCTTTTCATAGCTAGAACATGTTGGATTAATTCATATAGGTCAAGCACTTACCGTGTTTATACATATATATGATTCTCAGCCATAGAAAAAAGTCAAGTAAATATTTATTATTTTAGATAAATGATTGAAATGAGAATATACAGATTTTTTTTTTTTTTAAGGGAGAAAGGATAGTAATTGGCTTTAGTGACTGAAGTTCAAATCTTTGTCTGATTCACAAACTTGAATCCAGAAATGGGATCTCCCATTGCCCAGAAGAGCACCCTAATGAACAGGAGCCCTGTCACTTTTTAATAGAATCATAGAATGGTTTGGGTTGAGTTGGAAGGGACCTTAAAGATCATCAAGTTCCAACCCTCTGCCATAGGTGGGGATGCCTCACACTAGACCAGGTTGTTAAAAGCCCCGTCCAACCTGGCCTTGAGCACTGCCAAGGATGGGTAGCCACAGCTTCTCTGGCTAACCTGTGCCAGTGCCTCACCAACCTAACAGTAAAGGATTTCTTCCTAATATCTGATCTAAATCTACCCTCTGTCAGTTTAAAACCATTATTTCTTCTCTTACCACTACTTAGTCTTATGAAAAGTCCTTCTCCAGATTTCTTACAGGCCCCCTTCAGGTACTAGAAGGCTGCTGTAAGATTTTCCTTGATCCTTCTCTTCTCCAGGCTGAATAAGCCCAAGTCTCTCAGCCTGTCTTCATAGGAGAGGTGCTCCAGCCCTCCTGAACGTGTTCATGAACATGTTCGGTTCTTCTCTTCAGGCGTGAAATGAAAGTCAGTTTTTTCCAAATGTATGTGATTTGTGGAGAGGGAGAAGACTTGTTACTGTGGTGTTTTAAAACAGCCTTTTCCTTGTGTAAGAGAATTCTCAGCACATCCAGAAGTCTGTATCAGGGGAAATACCGCCTGAGTTAGGTTTCTTTTGTCTTTACATGGAAACTAATGGCACAGCCCATGTAAGGTCATGGCTTTCATGCGATATTTCTGGTGGTACAGTGAAGTGACACAGTGAAATGGATGCTCACACAGTGTTTATGTTTTCATCTTCTGTGGGAACAATAGCATGCAAATGTGTAAGGGAAAGGAAGAAATATATATGGTATATCCCTAAAGAAGCAGGAGCCCAGAACAAACTAAGCATTGGCTTCTTCACTTAATGCTTTTCTGCTGGAACAGGGTAGCACTTTCTCCATGCTATCTCTAGCATTTTGTGCACTACTTGCTTGAGACCCATTTGTGAAAGATCCCTGATTGACTCATTGGGTTGAACTTGTGTACTTCTGTTTTCTGCTAGACAAAATGGGGGCTTCTCGGGAAGATGAACAAAACTAAAAGCTTGACAACAGAAACCTGCTTGTAGCTGTTGGAATCATGGAATAGTTTGGGTTGCAAGGGACCTTTAAAGGTCACTGAGTCCAGCCCCCCTGCAATGGGCAGGGACATCTTCAA
>JBCJKH010059170.1:0-10178 GCA_039877255.1 Loriculus beryllinus
TGAAGCGTAGTACTAGAGCTGGTATAGTACAGAGAGGGGGTATCTTTCTGTTCTCTTCTGAGACAACACTGAGATCGCATCAGTTCTTGGTATATTTTAGAGAATCCAAAGGGTAAGCTTTAGCTTGCATCAGCTGGAACAGCTCCCTGTGCTCTGCTGTCAAATGTTCCATGTATTAACTGTTCTCCATCACCTACTACAGCCTGTGAGAAGTGTACCTGCTCTTAGGTAGGACCCTTTGTTCTTTTTGTACTGCTTGAGGATCCCAGTGTTGCAGGAAAACTCCACCCTTGCCCTAAGACACAGAAGTAGCGTAGAGGAGAATCTATGCTACTTTGGGTCTGACCTTGCAGGTACAGTTATAATCTGTAGTTCTTCTCCAGGTAGTTGTCTCAACCTTCATGTGGTACATTGAAATCAAGGACAGTTTCATGTAAATAGAGACTTCTGCCTCCATCCCTCTTCCTAACATTTAACATGTTCTTCATTTGGTTGTTTTAACTTTATGGATTTCTTTTTTCAATGAAAATAATGGTGATCCAACCAGATAGTGGCTGTGTTTTGAACTCTTGCTTCATGGCTCGCATGGGCCTTTGGCTTTGCTTAAAGCATATTTTTCCAAGGTCTTTTGAATTAGACCATTTCCTAGGAGCTGTAAGAACTCAGGATTCAGCCAATTGGTTCTTCCTGCCTTAATCTTGTTCCTGAACGTTTCAATTAACGTTTGTCTGAGATGGTTTTTCATTGTGAATTGTTTCAAATGAGTCTGCTGAGTCCCACAGCCTTGAAAATCACTTTCATTTAGAACCTCGATTTTATAAGAGCTTGCCCAGAGAGCACGAGAGCAAACAAGTGGGAGGCCCTTTCCTTCTGAGCTTTCCCAGGTTGAGCTGGGTGTTAGCTGCCAAAGCATGTAGTCTTAAGAAACTACAGAAACAATCAAAGCCTAGCTTAACTCTCCAGTTAGATCCCAGCCTTGCTAACAGCAGGCTCAGGCATGAATACTGCACATTGTTATGCTAAAGAGTTTGCTCAGGAGCTGTATTTTCATGCACTGACCCCTGAAAAATTCACTAGAGTTCCCATCTGCTTCCAGCTGTGACAACATAACATTGAGGGAGTGAGGAGATGAGCTTACATCTCCTTGCCAGCACTTGAAAGCTGCTGGAGGAGACATGTGGAGACATATACACGCCATATCTTGTACTTCCATTCTCCTACACTGGATCAAGAAAGGTCTTTATATATGTGGAAGAGCTAGATAAAAGCCCACCATTAAATTATTAACTGAGATTTCCCTTTGCATCTACGTAAAAGGAGGCTTGGGATCTGCGTGACCTCCTTAACTTATAAATTGTATGCTCTGCAGTCTTCTTTAAGGAGCATGTGCTTGGGAACAATTAAGGTTAGTCCAGAGTATGTCTAATCCATGCTAGTAAGTTTGGGAGTAGTGTAGATCTACTCAAAATAGCTTTCTGTTACTATGCTATGCATATTTGATGCAGTGGCATGGAACACTGCATAGGTTAATTGAACTTGGATTTTAGGCCTGTGGCTGACTCTGCCATGGCTATGATGCTAAGGTCCTCAGCTAATTATTCTAAAGTTAGCAACATCTTGTTACTGCAGTCACTGAAGTGCAGGCTCACCTTGTGAAAAGCTTAGCCAGAGGATATGTAATCAAGAATTTATCAAGCAAGCTTGTGTCCCTCTGGTTACAAACTCTAGTAGCTGTAATGTGGAGAAAGAAGGCTCATTACCAACTGATTTCATTTAGGATACAAGAAAGTGGGAGATCTGAGGTCTTACAGTTCCAAGACAGCATGTTCCTGTGAAGGCAGAAACATGATCATCTGTTGTGCCCTGCTTCGCTCCTTACTAATCTCTCAAGCTCAAAAAAGAAAAGGGACATTTTTAATCATACACGTATATAATTTGTAAGCATTTCACTAAGCCCTATTAATAGAAATGATTTAACAAAATATATTATTACAAATATTCCTATGCAGTAGATATTTATTTGTGCTAATCTTGCCTCTGCAACTATGTTTTTACATTACTGTAGGCATGCTGGTAATCCTAAGAATGGGAGTTTTGGTCTGTTGTGCAGTGCTCTGCATGCTGATGGATAGTTATAATTGATTGACATACTCTGCTTCTCTCCAGAAGAAAGACAAGCTACAAAAGCAACCTTTTAATACATGGATGAATAAATAAAACCTCCTTTCTTTGGCAGCCTTCTATAAGAGAAGATGATAAGCTGTTTTCTATGTAAGCCTGTTTAGAGAAGACAGAGCTGACGGGTGGTTGACTTTGTAATGCAATAATGCAAAGAGTGAAATGTGAAGTTGCTTTGCCAAACTTTGCTAGTAGCATTGAGATCTACAAAAGACTTGCCAGGAAAGAAGAGTAGGTACTAGAAGCACTGCCTTTCCTGATCCAAATAGACTTATAGGAGATGTGATGTTAGGTATATTAACTGCTCCTTTTTGCTGGGCTTTTGCATGTCAAGCAAGTGTTGCCAACCACCAATTCCATGTGGTACCTAGGAAATGTAAGTGCTTATACCAGGCTGAAAGTCACTTCATGAGCCTTGAACATCTTCCATTTTGCAGTCTTACTGACCGTTAGAGAGCCCAAAGTGTGTTTTTAAGTGCAACTACCAACTAAATGATAGCTTTTTCATAATCCAAGCATTATAACTTCAGGTATTCTTTAAGCCACAGGAGCAGCTGGTTTCATTCAAGTAAAACCTTGGGATTTTTCGTGGTAGAGAAGAAAAAGAAGAGAAACCCAGGAAAAATATAGAACTGTAATTGTTCTAAACCAAAATATTTTCCAAGAGGCATCAGACTCCCTTTGAGGCATGCCCAAGCTTAGCAGAACCCTTTGGAATGTGCTTCATCGTGAGATTGCAATTTTATTGGAGTCTTTGTCCAAAAAGTAAGATAAGCCAGAATGATTTTTTTCTTTTAGTTTCCAAACTGGTTTTTTTAGATTATTTTCCAGTATTCTTCATCCAGACTGCTTCTTTAGGCAGGTTGTTTTAGCAGAAGCACTTGCTCCTGGAGGGCTCCAGCAGCAAAGTGGAAGCTTCCTGCAGGAAGAAAATAGGTGAAGGAAATGTTTTCTCTTTGCTCTGTCTTGTGTCCATAACAGAAGGAGCAATTCAGAAGTACAAGTTTAAGACATCACTTATAAGGTAATCAACCAGTAATTGTACCTTACTAAGAGGCATTTTTAAACCTTGTGGCTAGGCACTTGTTTGTGGCATTTCTGCATCTAAATATTATAGCTGTGTCAGTTTCCACAAGGAGAAAGCATACAGTAGCCACCCAGTATGGCTCTAAGAGAAAGAATGAGATATTCGTGATGATTGCCATGGGAAGATGAAGGTGCACAGTTACCCCTGCTGCTGCTCTTAACGGATTGAGCTTATACATGGCAACCTACTGGAGCTGGAGAGATCAGAAATGTTCTTGCTAGCAGGCTGATGGAAACACATGCAGTGACCAACTAATCTAAGTGTGGAAGAGTGGAAATGTACTTGGTTAGTTGAAGAGCCACTTTTAGGGTTACCAGTATATTTGTATTGTTATCCAGTCAATGAAGTGCAAGGATATACCTCCAAAGAACAGAGTGTTACTGTGACATAAGCCAGGAAAATCACTGCGGTCAAGAAGTAAATGAGATGGGTGAAGTTATGGATCTAGTGAAGTCAGTGGTGGAAGTTCCTTAGGAGAAGAGCTTCACTTTGTGTGCTTACTCCTGACTGCATCAGAGCTACCCTTTTGTTTATCAGACATAGCAGGTAAACAGGATTTAATGCCAAAGGTAAACAACTTTTTGTGGCTTTCTCAGTGTTGCTGTGCAATATTATCTAAGTATGTTCAGATGCTATTTGTTTATAAGTAGTTTATTTTAAGCCTTATGGACACTTTTGAGAAGCCACCTTCCTTTTATCTCAGCTTCAGAAAATGGGATTGTGATATATCAGAAACTCAGGAAGAGATTCTACTGTCCTCCCTCCAGTTAAAATAAAGTTGCAAGGGGCTTAAGGTGATATGTATAGGTAGGAAACTGTGACTCCTTTACTTTGAAAGTTTTAAACATACCTGACATGAAGTGGAGAAGTTTTTGGGTTTTTTCAATTCCTCAGGGTCGCTGTAGCCTGTTGAAGGAATGGTGTACATGTGTACACATACATACAAGCATGCCAGTTATCCTGTACGTTTTGCTTTGCTGTGAAATTTCCAAGTATATAGGCCAGGCAATGGACTGCTTCAAAGATAATGATGGAAACATTGAACTTGGCATGGCTCCATAGGGCAGAATGTTGGAGGTTTGATGTGCTCTTAGCAGCAGTATTCCTGGAGAGGTATGGGATGATCTCTTCTTAGCTGGAGTTTCTCAAGGCTGTGGATTCATGCCATGTCACTGTGCTAGAACTGAGATAAGTGACAAAGCCAGATGAGCATTATCCAGGATATAGGGTTGAGTCTTCAGCCAACTGGAGATTATAGAAAGTGTTATTCATGGGTGCTGCCAAGATCAAACTTCGTATTTTCTGAAGAATCTAGGCCTACTTCTAAGCTGGAGATTGATGTAGTACTGGTATTTTCATGCTGTGAAGCTCTAAAAACTTTTGCTTTTTCCATACTATAGAGTTACTGCTATCTGATACGTAATCAAGTCAAGCCGTAGCATGGCTATGCTTAGTCACTGGGCTAGAAAGATGCCAAATCTAGCAGACTGAGCAAGTCTGAAAACTGTGTCTTTGTTTTGCTTCTATTTTGGAAACTGAATTACTGATAAATGCAAGAAATCTGTTGATAAGTGCTCATTTTGAAGCTGTCTTTACAGAGTAAAGATGAAGAGTAACTAATTCAACCATGTACTTGCTGATAGAGACTTTTATTCCCATGTGGATGAGTCTTGCTGATGGTTCCAGTCATTTGCTAATTTTGATGAAAGCAATTATGCTTGCTAACTAGACAGGTGTTTAGCTAAAGCATTTTCAACTGTCAGGTGTCCAACAATTGATACTTTCCAACACCTTTTCTGACTTATGTTCGAAAGAGTTTGAAAGAATGGAGTAATTTAGTCTAGAGGAAAAAAATACTGTGTCAAGAAGGATGGGGGCAAAGTAACTTTTCATATATGCTGCTGTGAAGTGAAAAGGAAGATTTTTGTCATGTAGTTCACTCCAGGTAGAGCAGGATATAACAGGCTTCACTTGCAGTATGAGAAATTAAGGATAGCTGTGGAGAAAAACTTCTAACAAGTGAATGGCAGAATAAATCATCTGCAAAGGTTATGAAGTCTCTGTCATTGGGGGCTTTTAAGAACAGGTCAGGCAAGCATAAGAGAAAAGTGAAGTTAAGCTGCATTTGGGACCGATTAGTTGTCTTTAAGTTTACTTTCAGCACTTGTACCCTTATTCTCATAAATGACACTAGTAATTGCTTGTTGCTTGGCATGGCAACAAGGGGAAAAAAATAACTTCTTTGTTACATCAAAGCAAATTTTCAACATAAAATTAACATGAGAGATACTATCTGAATCTAATTAGTGCTATTTAATAAATAGTTAAACTGGGCAAAAATACGTTGAAAGGAGCAGGGAGAAGAGAGGAGTGGAGAGTCATGTTGGAAGGGGAGAGAAAGGAGCCTGTAATATGGTTAGTCCATGGTTCCAATTTAGAGTAAAGTTGCATCTTGTTTGGCTATCCCCTTAAGTTATAGGAGGGGAAAAGACCACCACCACAAGAAACCCATACAGTCTACCAAGCTGCCAGTCCTGATCCCTGGTAAAAGCAGAGCAAAAGCGAATGGCAGAGCTTTGCCTCATAGCAAACTGGCCAGAGAGAAACAGATCTGCTGTGTCCACAAGAGATGCCACAAAGAACTCGCGTGTTAATCTGGAGAATGATTTAACTGATGCTGTTCACATCCCATCTGCTCTGGCAGTCCCACAGATAGGCCTGGGGACCAGAATTATCATAGCTTCTACGTTTACAGAATGGGCTTTGTGTAGCCATAATTGCCATGTCACTGCTTCAGCCATATCCATACAACATGCAAAGGAGTGTTCAGAATAAAGCCGTTTAGTCTTCATCCACGTGGCTGGTGCGAAAGGCTGTGTTTTGCAATAGGGATGGGGGCTTTGGGGGGCCCTTTTGGGTTAGGGAGAGCAGAGTGGGATTTCCCCCTTCTGAAACATTCCCATTGATTTAATTTTTTTTCTACACCCTTTCCTGAAATACAGAGTTTTAAATATAGAATATCCAGCAGTGACATTACGCTCATTTGCCTTTGAAGCTTTCCCTGAAAGTATCTCACTGGCATTTACCCCCAAAGGATGTTAAAATTCTATTGTTGAGGAAACTAGTTTAAAGCTTACTGGAAAAGAGTTATACAGTTAATATGATCTCTTTTGTCTATTTTTGGTGTATGCCTAAATAAGCATAATCTGTTGTTTGCAAGACTAAAATACATCCACAGAAAACTATCTTCACTGAAACATGTAAAGTGCATCATAACCAACCCAATACTTGAGCTCATATTTTCCTGCTGATATTGAGGAAACCCTATTGGGAAAATAGGAAGAAAACAAAAATGTTTTGGTATTTCTGGTGTCAAAATGTGCTATTGCATTTTGGTTTTGTCTTGAAATTTCTCTTAGGAGCAACCACGTCTCATAACGGCTGCAGTAAGGGCCCCATGCTGGAAGTGATCCTGACAGTAAACAGATGGTGTGATCTTATCACATGTATTTATGTAACAAAAGGACAATACCTCCCTTGATACTTATATTGATATTGCACTGCCTCCCAAGAGCAACCCATGCAGCCATGATGCGCCTTGAATGTACAAAATATGCAGTAAACCAAAAATTGCTCTCATGATTAACTACTTGGCTAATAAAAAGTAAACTCATTAGTTTACATTTACATCTGAGGGAAGAGCTGTATAGCCATATAAATTGAACCACGGTGTCTTCAGATCAGGGGGCTGTAATGTGACCTTTCTTTTGCACACAGGGGCTTTGGGACAGCATCTGCAGAGGGAGGTCTGGCATCTGGACCTGCTATTGTTTCCACTGCCTGAGAGCTTTCCTCTTATAGACTGTGTAACCTCAGTCTTGAACTTTGTTTATACCGCAGGAGTCATGTTCCCTATGACTCACAGAGCCTTTGGCAAGCAAAAATATTTAGCCTTTTTTGAAGGGTGCAGAGGCTTTGCAGCAATGTTGTGTTGAAAACTGTTAGCTGTGCTGTGGAGAAAGCTTCAAGAGAAAGCTGCTCACCTCTGGCTGCAGACAAGGGGATCTTGGGTATCATTGAGAAGTGGTACGAAGTGAAGGAAAATAGAAAGAAAGCTCTGTGTGTGTGTGAAAAATCAAAACTCAGACTCTGTGTCTGACAGCGCTAAAGAGAGAACCCAAGTGGCTGATCTTGGAAGGTGCAGCATCCACACCAGGCATCAGGTCTTTTGGTGCGGCCTACCCTAAGAGGCCACAGAAAGATGCTGAAGTCCCTCAGGCTGTCTTTCCATCTGTCAGTCTCTTCTCTCTTAGTCAGACAGGCCCCACTGAATAACACAGGGCAAAGTTTAAGACTCACCACTAGTCTAAAATTACTTATTCCCTACCCCCTCTTCCCCAGAATAGTAGAAAACCTAGAAAGTTCATAGGAAAACTAACATAATATGTGTTTTCTGCTATTAAAATTGCTCTTAAAATCATTCTACGTGATCCAAATCATAAATTCATTGTAAAGATGGTAATTTGCTGTAATCAGGCTATCCTGTAAACAGAAGAAAAGGTGGAAGGTAAGTCCTGAGAAGAATGCAGATAAAAAATGCTGAGAAAACAAAGCAGAATGAGAAGCAATCAGAAAGCACTACTGTATCATCTCAGGCCCCAAATCCTTGACTGAAGTTAGCTGCCATCTGATGTGGCAGGAGAAGGCAGGACACAGGGAAAGAGTTAGGTGGTGAGGGGCAGCCTGTGGTTTCCCTGGACGAGGTGTGTCCGTATGAATCAGAGCCCGTGTGATTTGTGGCTGCTCACCCACAGGACAACTTGGGGGAGGTCCTCTTCCACCTTCCCAGGCCTGGGGAGTCCCAGGAAGCTTTGGCAGAGCCATGCCCTGGACCCTTAACACAACCGCTGCAAATCCCAGGGATGCTCCTCTACAGCAATACAGAGGGACCACCAGCAGAAAAAGCTTTCCATGGAAAAGGTGTTATAGTCCTTGATGGTTATCTTCCCTTTGGGAACCCCCAGGGAGCACAGGGGCTGGAAGAGGTGCCTTCTCTGCTTGCTGTGTCTGCAATATCTGCACTTTCTTCCTAGGCTGGCAAGTATCATTTTGCCTGTGTAAAGCACATAGAAGACTGCAGTCTTGTTGGTGAGGGGGGGTGAGGGGGGAGTCAGTGGGAAACAAAGGAGGAGGTCAAAAGAGGCTGACAGAAATTGTGTTAAGAAAACTAAGTTAAAGATCTTTTGGAGGTTTATGCTGAAGATACTGTGGGTGTCTGAAAGAAATGGTGAGGTGGGTCAGCTTCCCATTGTATCTTGGCTATCTGAGCTGATAGGAGATGTTTCCATTGGGTGCTGTCCCTATGACAGTCTAGCAGGCCCTGCATAACGTTCACTTTCCTTTTCTCTTTTCCACGAAAAATGCAATAAATGGCATTACAGTTGCATGAAAAAATGCTGTAATATCAGAACATGTTGGAACAGAGTAGCTCTTGGATAAGACTACCTCAGAATAGATCAGAACTGGTGTTAAGTGTGAAGTTCACATGATCATGCAGCCAATGAACAGAATATGGCCTTGGTGATAGTACTGTCACATTAGTTCCAGTCTAGCTTATCGCTTGATCCCTTCTCTGGTGGTAAAGCAATTCCAGCCAGAGCTGTACAAACCTGGTGTTCTTGTCATACCATTGACTAGTAAGTGCTAGGTGGTTGACATCCAGTTGTATAATTATGGTGCTTCGTGCTGATAAGCTTCCACAGGTAGGGGGAATAAAAACCCCATGTTAACCAGGGCCTTAGTGAGGCGCTGTGGCAGAGCCCTGTAAGGCATAATAGAAAGTTGTTTACTGTCAGAGACAGAGGCCTATTCTCAGACACAGCAGTTGGTTGAAATGTTAGTTTATGTTCACTGAGGATCTGGCTGTGAGACCTGGTTTGGCACTGTTATCCCATATTTACACTAGCATAAGCCAGTTGGAAATCAGCAAGGATTTGGGGTGTGGTCCCTCATGGGGAGCACTGACACCCATTTTGGTTTAGTGCTTTCTCGTTGCGAAAAGTGAGCACATTTACAAGTGTAATAGAACAGAAAATTAAGAGCCACCTTTTGGCAAGAAAGCTGCTATTATCATAAAGCAACATGATTTATATGCCAGTTCTTTTTTATTGGCATCTCTGAGCTGCAGTTTCATTATTCAAGCTGAGCATTTCCTGAGGACAGCATGTAAATGCTCACAACTGCAAGATCCTTCTCCTTTTGTGTTCAATTTAAGCAGGTTTTTAAAATTAATTTTCAGTCTTGAGATGGGAAAAACATTCTCATTGTGTGTGCATGCCTTCCATCATATACCAGCTAAGATGCTCTTCATTCTCAGTAACTCAGTGACATAGTTTCACAGTTGTTAACTAAAATAATTATTTGTCTTCAAATGGCACCTAAAAAAGAGGATGGAGATAGGGTTCACTGATGGGAGGAGATGCAGTCATTTTCTTCTCAGCTGCAACCTTTAGAGAATGACACATCCTTTTGCAGTAGGAGACTTCCTTCCTCCTGCCTTCTACTTAAGATGTACTGGAAGCAACACTTAGAGGAGAGATGGTAGCGTGTTTGCAGTGCTGTGTCTCTTATGGGGTGGAGAGACAGATTTCTAAATTAGCTTTCAATTTATTTAGAAGTCCAGCTCAAAGGGTTTTTATCTGGTCTGTAAAAGTCAATATGGTTCGCATCCTTTCTTGTACAAGTCACTGCTGGTGGTAGTGCAACAGCTGAGATCTGCTGATGTGTCAGCGGTTTCAGATTAAAGACCACTTCTTGGTCTTTAACATCGAGGAGGTCTTGGCCCTGGTTTTTGCTGGTAAAAAAGTGCCCTGAACATATGAGTGTCTGTTGCATTGCCCACTTCTTTCCCCAG
>JBCJKH010059172.1:0-19565 GCA_039877255.1 Loriculus beryllinus
GTGGTCCATGGTGGAGCAGATCTCCATTTGCAGCCTGTGGAGGACCCCACACCAGAGCAGGTGTATGCCTGAAGGAGTCTGTGACCCCATGGGAAGCCCATGCTGGAGCAGATTTGCTGCAGGACTTGTGATCCCACAGGGAACCCACGCTGGAGCAGTCTGTTCTTGAAGGACTGCACCCATTGAAAGGACTCACACTGGAGCAGTTTGTGAAGGACTGCAGCCTGTGGGAAGACACATTGGAGAAGTTCATGGAGGACTGTCTGCCGTGGGAGGAACCCCACGCTGGAGCAGGGGAAGAGTATGAAGAATCCTCCCACGATGAAGAAGGAGCAGCAAAGATGTGATGAACTGACCATGATCCCCATTCCCCATCCTCCTCTGCCACTGTGGAGGAAGAGGTAGAGAATTTGGTTGTAAAGTTAAGGCTGAAAAGAAGGAAGCCGTTAGGGGAAGGTATTTTAAGATTTGGTTTTATTTTCTCATTATTCTACTCTGATTTGATTGGTAAGAAATTAAATTAATTTCCCAAACTCAAGTATGTTTTGCCCATGGTGGTAACTGGTGAACAATCTGTCCCTGCCCTTATCTCAACCCATGAGCCTCTCATATTTTCTCTCTCTGCCAACCTGAGGAGGCCAGTGATAGAGCAGCTTTGGTGGGTGCCTGGTGTCCAGCCAGGGTTTACCCACCACAGCAGGTTCATAGTGATGTCTTTGAGCTCTTAGAAACATTGTTGTACTGCATTTAATTATATGAACAGATTCTATAAGCATAAAATTGGCATGAAATTATGGACATTATGTAGATTGGAAAAGAATAGGCGGCTTTAACTATGTAGAAAGAGTAGGTCTTTCTAGTTTTAACCTTCTGTTGTCTAAGAGTTCTAGAAATTATAAGTTTAAAAATCAGTTTTAAAATCATGCTGAGGAACAGCTACTATTGTACTTTTCCGTGTTCTTTGTTACGGGGAATGGTTGCCAGTGGATTAGTAGTAAGATATTGCATTAAAGATATAAAAAAATTAATACTATGTGAACACCCCTGCTATTAAGAGATTATTTAATTAAAAACTACTGGAAAATTCTTCAAACATCAAAGCTTCCAAGAAACAAAAAATTTTTACCTAGCTGAAATGTTGGTCCTTATCTGCATTAGAAAACAGTACCTTTCAGTGGTGTGTTTTTCAGATGAGCTTCCACATAGGTGTATAGATCTGTCTACAGCGCTGGTGCAAATGCATCTTTCCGAGGGTTGATAATGCAATGGGTGCATGGTGCAGAGCTCCCTGAGCTGACTGGTTGTGAGTCAGCTTGGGTCTGACTGCAGGCTAAACCACATTTGTGCAGCAGTGCATTCGAGCTAATAAAGATAGCTCTGAAGCAGAGCTTTTTAGGTCAGCCGTAGAGCTGATCTGCACCATGTGGTTTTACTGAGTTGCATCACTGCTAGCTCAGGGATCTATACACCATACTCCATGCAAGGCAGAGACAGGCTGATAAATAAGCTATTTCATCTGGAGGCAGTGAATATGTAGAATTAACTTGGTTTTGTAAATTCATCAGCTGGCAAGAGCAAACACACCCCAGTGATCTTGGAGAAAGCCTGTTCCCTGGTAAATGTGAAAGCACCACTTACAGCCAAAAGAAACCTGCAGCGACAGTCTCTTCTGCAAATTTCTGCTGTTTCTAGAGTATTAGATAGGTCATAGATTAAGCACTTGCTGCAAGGAAACTTTATATATATCCAGGAAACTGCCCGTTTGCCTAGAAAATTCTAATGATACTACCGTCGTTAAACTGGCTGCACTGCCACAGATGAGTAGAAACTACTATTCTGAAACAAGTGAGTTTTAATTCTACTGCAGGAAATTTTACAAGTACAGATATACTGGCTTAGATTCAACACAATTCTGAATAATGTGTACAAGACCTAAAAAACAGGGTTTTCTCTTTCTTACGGTATTGGAATCAGGAGCATTTGAATCCCTGTGAAAATTTTCATAAATAGTAAGTTTGCTTCAGGGTTTCAATAACTCCTTTAAAGAAAACAACCAAAAAAGTTAAAAAAAAAAAAAAAAAAAAAAAACCAAAACAAAAACAACCAATCAAATAAAAAAGCCCCAACAAGCAAACAAACTAAAAAACAGTGGTTACTCATAAGCTTTTTCTTTAGCTGAAGAAAAATCACTGAAGTTAGTTAGATTTACATTTTTTGCATAGTTTTAAAGTTATTAATTTGTATCAGGCCATTCAGTACAAAAAGCTCGCCAACTGCTCAACTTTCGTAAAGCACAGATCGCATAAATTACTTCTGATACACCATGATGTTAACCTATTTCTCCAGACTGCTTTAAAGAAGAAAGAGAACTAAGCTTTAGGACATGACTATGGGTGCATATATTGCTAGGGATTTTACTTTAATATTATTTGTATTTACATGGGTTTAATATAAATTATACAAATTCCCACAACCACTGTAATATTTGTAAAAGAGGCTTTTCAAAAAAACTCTGATTCTTTGTCCAAAATAGAAAATGTCTAGTACAGCATTAATCTGTCCATCAGCCCAAGATTAACCATGGGTTATTTCTGCTATTTCTTTTAGCAAATATACTAGTTTGTGGTTGAAATAGAGCATACTTTCTATTCATTCTACTTACTGCATCTCCATTATTTTTCAATGTCAATTATCCTTAGCGTAAAAAATGTTGCATCTTATTTCCATTTTTGCTTCATATGACTTCCATGAACTTTAATTAAACAAAGATGTATAAAGGTAGCAGCAATCATTTCTAGTCATAGGGAGAACTAAAAGAAAAACTTGTCATATATCTGTGGTCCAATTATCACTATGTCTAAATCACTGTGAATTTTTCATGAGACTGAGGGACACTTGGGTTCTGAATTTCCAAATCTTTTTAGTAGTAAGAATGCTTAAGAAAGCAGGCAATTTTTTGAAATAATGTTCTCAAGCTACCAGGGATGAGGGCAAGCTGGATTTCAGGATGATTAAAGTAGTCAGGAAAGCCTGGTTGAAAGAAAAAAACAACACTAACACCAAAACTGAAAACAAATGGAAGAGAAAAACTAAAATATGTGAGGTCCTAAACATGCATATGTCAAAATTATCTGTTATTGTTTTGGCAAGTAACTCAAAGCTAATTCTGTTACCATGCTTCTGTTAAATATTAGGAGATCAAACAAGAAGATCCGTTATCCCTGAAACTATCTATATCCCTGAAAGTCTACATCAACTGTAATTCCTATATTACTTTATGTTAGAAAAGTATATGATTATAGTAAGAATTGTGTGGTACAATATAGTGTGATATACGATTGTATGTTGTTGTGCAATTCATTATACACTTAGCCCTGTAAAGCAGTACTATTAGCTTATATTGACTTTGCTCATGCCTTGAATTCTTGAACAGCAATGCACAAGATACAATGAAAAACTCTTTATCATTGTGCTTAATTTTCTTTTTTTCTAGGTGCAACCATGTTCTAGCAAAAAGATTTATAAAATAGTCATCCTGACATTCAGAACCCCACAGTGCTGAATCTAAATTTTCTAAACCAGCATCTTAAGGTAGAGATGCTTCCAGAAGTGTTGATTCACTTTTTTTTCAAGTTACAGTTTTTCCAGCTGTCATAGGGTAAACATAAAGTGACAAAAAAGAAAGTGAAAGATAATATATCCCTTAAATGTTCAGTGATTCAATTACTCATATGAATGCAAACAACTAGGTTAATGAGGGAATAGTAGAGGGAAAGACTGGGAAAAGTCTTGCTAATAGTTTAAATCCAGAACCCTAAATCAGGTGTCATCTAGCTCAGAACTCAGTCTTTTATCAGCTAGATTTCTAGTAGTAAAATTCTGTATGGTGCCTGGAGCATCATTACTGAGTGATGCCATCAAAGTCCAGTCAACCTCTAGCCAAGCAACATCTGTCTCACACAGCAGTTCATACAACTGAGAACAGTTTTGCCATTCCTTTAACAAAATTTTGGCATTTTTTTCTTACCTAGTTCCCACCCACAGTTGTAGTCAAAAGCATAATGAGAGATAAGAACCGATGTTAAATCCCTCTCCCTGTTCATTTCTTGAGCTTAGTCGTTTGTTTTCTGGAAAAAATTTACTGTCAGAATACTCAATACACTGGAACAAAATGTATTCATCCTTCTGTAGGAAGCATTTTTTTTGTGTGTGTGACTAGAAACTGCAGAAGACAGTCATATCCAGTGATGCTATACCGTGAGTTGATGTTACTTTGTACCATGCACTAGTGATAACTACTCAGTATTTTTATTGCTTATTGGTCCAAATACTACTTATCTGTAGGAAATGAAGCATCTTCCACTCACTTCTACCTCTCTCCAAAAGGACAGTAATTATATCACTCTTTTATGAGACATAAAAATGTCCACTTTCATATGAAACCAGGCAAAGGAAGAATCTTGGTGAATGATCTGGTCCTGGGGTAAATTATGCCTTTATTCACAAGCATAAAAGTTAGATCTTCTCATAGTAATGAGTCGTGTTTGATCTGCAGTTTCAATGTTTAATCCTAGTATCAAATATAAAGCAGTATTTTATAAGCTGATATAGGAACAATTCATTACAGAGCTGTCACAGTGCTTGTCTTTTGTATGTGGAGGAGCCTTGTGTAAAAAGGACTGAAGAGGTTTGCTATGTAAGGCATGGGAGTGCTTGTCACCTACAGGATCAGATTCAAGGATGTTAACCTACCAGTCTCTCAGACAAAGGCAAAAGTGGGTAAGGTTTTATGCAGCTTTCAGTAAGCAGTGTTATTCTTATTGGACAGGATTATTTCACCAAGAATGCCTAAACATTTTTAATAACATCAGTGGCCTGGTCCCATGCATCTAGTCAGGTTCTGCCCCACTTTTTTGTCAGGAATGAGAATTCAAACCACAGTAACAAGCTCTAATAGACAATAGTCACCCAGCTTGTAAATGTGTGTGATAAGGGAAGAAAATCACTAATTAAATGTGCCTAAGTGGCAAATTAAAAAGGGAAACCAGCTGCCATGCCAGTGGTATCATAGTTTTATGCTCTGCCATGCAACAAATATAGATTAATTGTTCTGTTTATTTGTACAATAGATGACTAATCACATTCAGAAAGTGAAAGAAGAAAAGAAGTTGATCCCTTATCTCTCTGCCATCTTTTATGATCAAATATTTTTGAACTGAAGTGATGGTTCACTTCCAGCTCATCTTCATTTTTTCACCACCTGCCACTATGTACATTTTCCAAGGTCTGTAGTGGAAATCCCAAATATCTGTTTAAGAAAGGCTTTTTAATTGGTTGCAAGTTTAATAGATACAGGGTTCCATTTATTTAAAAAAAAAAAAAAAAAAAAAAGGTATCCAAAAATAGAAACACCAAAACAATTAAACCAGGGATTGTGTTTTTAAAAAGGGCTCAAATGCTCACATTCCTCATCTTTTTCTGATACACACAAGAAGAGTCTAAAGCTAAATCATTAGGTAATCATGCCTGTTTAGCTCTGCAGTTCTGTGAATCCTCAATTTCCATCCTTTTTGTTTTATATTGGTTTTTGTTACCCAAATAAGAAGATGACAATACTACGTGATGCTATATGTGAAGGCTTATCATTAGGAGGATTAGATCCCTCATAGTTTTGGAGAGAAGTCTGCTTTAAGATCTTGACAAGTGCGATCATCCCCATGATACAGCGGAGTCTGAAATATTTGGTTGATCCACCTTTTTTGTCTTTGGAAAGAAGTGGGTTAATGTATTCATATTTTCTAGAGAAAATGAAATATGTTCTTCTCTATTAGTAGTTTGAGAGAATGATTAAGAGCATTCATTAAAGAAGTTAAATACTTTTAAATGAAAGGACTGGATCACTGAATAGAATTGGCTGTGAACTGCTGATCTTGAATCAGAGCTACTAACTGGCCTCATTCATTTGAAATGACACAGAGGAACAGAGAGCTAGTGTATGAGTTGATCACAGAATACCTACGAGCCAGCAATCCAGTGTGTCTTGGGAAGAATAAAAAAATATAAACTTCAGCTCATGTAATGCATTTCCAGTTAAAATAGGAAAAATGCAAAACAGTACACGTATTTCTGAATACTGAGTATAGCTTGGTCACACATAAGAAAATTTATTTCAAAGTGGAACAGATGGAGAGATAAGCGAATGCTATGATCAGTACAATGGGGAGTATATCTTGATTAGACTATCAATAGATTAATGCTGAGCCTAGCAAAAGATGAGAGACATAAGACTGGTGTTCAGAACAGTATAAATACTTCAGAGAAGAGCAGGGTAAATATTTTGGGAAGGAGTTTGACCATTGGCAATAAGTGATAATGTTGGCGTAAAGGTAAGAATATGCAAGCTGGCTACGGGGAAAAATTCGCACAAACTTCTAATAAAAGTAATGAAGTAATGAGGGCAAAAATACCAATTTGGTTTTAAGCTGGTGATCAATATGCATACAAAAAACACTGCCTAGTTTGATTGCCTGTGACAGCTGGAATTAGCCAAGGGTATTCCTTCCAGTACACTACTATTTACTTGTTCAAAGTATTACAATAATTGGTACTTTTTTGTTCCACCAAAATTTAAGAAAGTTTAAGAATATGAATTCTGAAAGCTAGCTTGGCTTTAAACTTATGCAGCAATAGAAAATAATATGAGATAAAATCAGTAAAGATAGGAGCATAATTAATGACAATTAGTATAGTTTTATAATAAACAGCTCTTATCAAACAAATTATGTCTTTCTGATGAGATTACATTTGGCTTCAGATAGTAACTAGGACTGATGTAGATAGAACACAAAAATATTTGTCTTAAAATGCCGTAACAAGCTACTATAAATATGGCACTGCACAAAATTCACACCCCCCGTATTCAATATATTAAAAACTGATTAGTTGATTGCTTATAGTTTACTGTAAGCACTTGCAGAGCATTTCTAGCTTGCAAACTCTCCTGCTATGTGCATCCATCGGGGATCAGTGCTGTTCAGTGCTTTTATCAATGTTCTAGAAGAAAATATAAAATCAATGCAGATAAATTTGTAGGTGACGAACACTGGTAGATCAGCAAATAATAGTAGGGGCAGGTCAGTAATAAAGATCGCTATGCGTCATTTGGTAAAGAGATGGTAGGGTTATTTGAACATATACAAGGTCATGAAACAAGAAAAAGGGAGTATACATCATATTTATGGAGTGGGGAATAGTTATGTGTAAAGCATTGACTTGGAAAACACCTTAGAGTAAAATTGAATGAAAATGGATTTGTGAGTTTGTTAATTTTTTATATACCTAACCTATATATTGGTATAAGATTATTGCATTTGAAATGTTTCTTGCTTTAATTCAATATCAAATTTAAAATAAAAGGGATTTTTTATTCATTAGAATGTTTAGTTTAAAAGAAATGAAAAAGATAAAACATGTCAGAGGAAAGTTTAGAAAGAAATGTTATTTTTAAACTAAGAAATCAAAATGTTCTAAATTTTGCAAGTTTGAAAATCCAGGGAGTAAAGTTAGACATTATGTTGCTCTGTTCACTGCTCTTGTAAGTTTCTCTAGATTGCTTTAGACACATTAGCACCGTGGACATACTCATGCTTGAAACCTTGCTACAAGATCTTCCATCATCATCATGAAGTCTCTTTAAAATGCAAGTCATCCCCCATGTATAGCAACATGCTGCCTTGTGTAGTAGACCAGTACTGAGATGCATCTTATCTCTAAGAAAAACCCTTTATCTTCCAGGAGATACCTTTCATAAACCTAAAGAATGTAAGATACCCTTCTTAGCCTTTGTGGACTTAGCATACTCTGTCTGCTAGGCTAGGAAAATTCAAGGGGGAGTTAGTAACTAGACAGGCTGTGCAGCATAGCTTGTAGGTTCCCCCCAGAGCTGTTGGCAGTATCTAAAACTAGACATTTGTTAGCCAAATAGCAGCGGACTTTTTCCTCACAATATGAGATTTCCTGCATCTTCAATGTAGTTCTCTCATGGGACCACCTATCTTCCAATTTAATAACTGCTTATTTTACATTTGGAATTAATTATAAATCCCTATAACATAATGCAGATTTATGACAACAAAGGCCAAATGAAGCTGATAGTTAAAAAAGAAAAACAGTGAGCATTCTGTATTTTAAAATGGAACTTTTCATTGTTACTTGTGTCACAGCACTGCAGTGTCCTCAAGGTTTCAACACTGAACTTGGCACAGAATCCCAATTATGTTGCAGCAATGTCAAGTAAATGCATACTAGCAAATTAATGCACTTTAAAATATTTGAGCTATGGTTTTTTTCAGTCCAAATATGCAATAGCCATTTTGTAAACCGTCTTGCTAGGTCCAGACTTGCAAGTTATTTGAACCATTTTCTTGTGTGACGCAGGACCTTGCCAAGTGTTAAATCTCGCAGCTGCAGTGAATGACTATTCCTGCTTCTTAGCCTACTTGACTTCAGTGCATTTTTCACTCCCTTGCTGGTGGTCCATGTGTTCTCAAAGGACAAGTGAGGTGTCCCTGCCCATGGCAAGGGGATTGGAACTAGATGATGTTAAGGTCCTTTCCAACCCAAACCATTCTATGATTCTATGATAAGACAGATTTTCTAGCTTTTCCCTTTTCTTATTTGAGTTGCTTTCTCATGCTGTACTGATGGAGACTTTCTGTCCTTTCCTCTTTCTCATTCTTACAGAGTATTTCCCGTCTTTCGTTTTCTTCACTTTTTATGTTCTCATTGCTTTCAGTGTCCTATTGCTGATTTCAGACTGGAATATCAATGTAAAGACTAGTGAACTTACAGCTAACTCTCATTTCACCTGCCTGAGCCTTGCATCTTGTTTCCTTCTGTAGGCTGCTGTCTATGCCATATGTTATGCCCATGCTATAGCAATCTATTTTCTGATTTAAAACTTATGGTCGTTGTTTCTCATCTTGCCAGGACTGAAAAAAAAAGGAGTTTTTTATTCCACATCAACCACTTTTATTTAGTTTGGCTTGCCACTAAAATCTTTTTTCATGTTTCAGTTATACTCATGGAATTCTGAAATTTAAGCATGTAATTGTCTTCTACCATCAATACCTAAATCAACTTCCAAAGCATTTATTATAATTTTCCATTTGATAAAAAGAACAAAAATAATATCTAGTTGTTTTAAGGAATAATCAAGTGAAATAAAAAACATTGGAAATGCATTGAACATAACTACAAGACAACATTTATTTTTGCTTATTTATTGTATCCCTAGCTTGAGAACACAGAATGTTACAGCTTGCTACTCAGACAGAGAACTAGAAGATTTGCGCAAGCATCCCTTTGTTCTTTTCTCCTCTGAACTTGCTCCCTTTAGACTGTATGGTTTTCTTTGGGTAGTGACTGCATTGTCCTGAGTATCTAAAAATGCTTCATACTTTGCTGGCACTACATGAAACAAATAATAAGATCCCTAAAAGGTCTCAGACTTTCAGCCTACGGCATAATGAACGAAGTTCACAGTTATAGACAGGTACAGGACATGCATTAGATGCTATGTAAATCTCAGTTGATCTCCACCTGCATCTAAAGCATCTGGATGAGTTGTATCTAGATCTTTATTGACACACACATAGAGAAGGAATTGAATATGTGTCAGAGCCATTTTAAAAGATTTAGGATCATTAGTAGTTATATGTAAATAAAATGTTGTGGATTAATCCAGCAGGCAGCTAAATGCCACACAGCCGTTCACTCACGGGCCCCTGTGGGATGGGGGAGAGAACTGGAAAAAAGGTAAAACTCCTAGCTTGAGATGAAGACGGTTTAATAGGACAGAAAAGGAAGGGGCAGGGCAATAGTAACAATGATAAGAAAATATACAGAACAAGCAATACACAGTGCAGTTGTTCACCACTCACTGAACAATAACCAGCCAATCCCTGAGCAGAGAGCTGCCACCCCCACCAACTCCCCCCAGTTTTATTGCTGAGCATGATGTCATATAGTGTGAAATATCCCTTTGGTTAGTTGGGATCAGCTGTCCTGGTTGGGTCCTCTCTCAGCTTCTTGTGCGCCTCCTGTCTCCTTATTGGCAGGACAGTATAAGAAGCTGAAAATTCTTGACTTAGTGTAAGCCCTGTTCAGAAACAACAATCTGTGTGTTATCAACATTATTCTCATTCTAAATCCAAAACACAGTACTGTACCAGCTACTGGAAAAAAAAAATTAACTCTATCTCCGCTGAAACCAAAACACAAAAAAAGTGAAATAATAAGATATTTGGGAAACATAGATAAGAAGTTCATTGACACATATATTGTGATAGATGGTTGAATCAATTGATAAAATAGATTAGCAACTAAGTATAAAAATAAAAGATGGGTTTGATTGGAAAATAAAAGACTTAAAGAAATATCGTACCTAAAACTGCACAAAACAAATTTCAACCTTGCTGATAAAAAATATTATAATAGGACTGTACAAACCTGTTCTGTAGATGAAATAAGTATTATTTTCTTTTCACATTAATTTTCCTTTGTTTGATCACTGTGTCTGGCCACTTGCTGGTAGCATGTTGCTGAAACACCTGAAGGAAAAAAACCTAGTGTTACCACAGGAAACCTGGTCAAGGCTCACTGAAGCTGTCTAGGTAATGGTGAGGGCCATGATGAGTGATGCATGGCTGGCAGTGGGGAATGGCAAGATACCTCACTTACTCTTTCCACCTGCTATCATATTTCTGTTTGTGGGGTGGAGACATTGGCAAGTCCTTTATTTTAAACCTGTTAGAAGTAGTTTGGAAGTTAAAAGACAGTTAACTGGAACGGCACTTTCTTCTAAAGTTTCTGTTTTGTTTTGTTTTGTTTTTAAAACGAAATTTTGTTTCCTATTCTATTACACTGGAGACCATCACACAAACCCTCCTCTTTACACAGCTTTTTCTGCTCTAATTAATTCCCTTCTTTTCTTCTCTTGTCCCTTCTCCCTTCTGAAACTGGATCAAATAGTAAAGGCAGGCTTCCAACTTTGTTGTTTGATGTGCTTTTATCACAAAATGAGGCAAAAATAAAAAGCGTGACTTCCTTATTATGATACTGTTGGTTGCTAAAATGAGGTCTCTGTGAAAGAAAAAAAAAAGTGATTTTAAGATAGCAATCAGCCATGTGATAAAACCTCTCACTCTCAAACACATGCCAAATCTTAGAAATACACCTGTTGTCATATTAGTTTTAAGAACTCAAAGATATAAAGTATCTCAGTCACCAAGCAGACTGCAGGATAATCCTCTAAACCAGATAGAAGAAAGGAAATGCAGATTTTATGCCCTCTTGAGAGTGGCAGCCTGTCAAAAAATAGATCCTTATGCTCAGCTTGCCAGAAAGAGAGAGAGAAGAGAGAAAGAGAGAGAAAAGGTCTCTATCTCAGAGAGGCAAACACACATACATGGACACAACGAGAATGTCTGTGCTACAGCAGTACATTAATCAACACTCCTGGTAAAAATCAATGCCAAAACACATATTGATAGATACCTCTATTTCTTTTATGATGAGAAAGAAAGTATATTTTACAGGAAAAAAAAAAGTAATTCTGTTTGCACTATAAAATACAAAGACAAAGGTAATCCTTTAGGGCACCAAACATTGAAATCTGAAGATAAATATTTTCTCTTATGCAAAATAAAGGTTTTCTTTGAAACAGGGATTAAAAGTATAATTACAGAATTCGAGTGTTTAGAAAAGTCTGAATACAGCCTGCTCAAATAGCAATTTTGGTTGATACATAAGATTTGCATGTTGCAGAGATATTTTTAGTCAGATTCTGCTCTTTTTATGTATGTAAAATGTTACTTTTAATTGCAATTAGTCTATTTTAATAATAAGGGGCTAAATAAAAAGTGGATATTTTGTAATGTAATGATGCACTTTCATTTAAAGACCTCATGTATATGAGAAATTCTTTTTACCAGAGAAAGCGACAATTCTACTTTTATCTCAGGAAAGCAAACCTGTGTGATCACTTCAGTTTCTTCAGCTCCCTTGCATTTAATCTATTTTTTATCTTTTATGTTCCCAGGGTGCAGTAGGTGAAGGTAGGGATGGAATATCAGGCAAAATTTGGATAGAGTCAGCAGTAAGAGAAGAAAATGCATGCTATCCTCCACTGTGCAAAGCAAGCATAATTGCTGACATGAAGAAGTTTGCACTTCTGGGAGGAAAAAAATTAACTGACAAAAATTCTTTACTAATAACAACTAAAAATCTAGAAAAATCACATTGCTTTCAACTTCATTGAGTAAATTAGCGCTTGATCTTATATCCATAACATTTGCATCCTGTAGGTCTTCATGTTGTATTTTAAACTGAGTACTGGCCATTCTCAACCGAAAGATGACATATATTTAAACATATGTTTCTTTAATTCAAAAGCACAATAAATTAAATTCCTTTGAACTTTCAAGAGAATTAGAGATGTGCTGACATACATAGTACTGCTGGTGTTCCTGCATTCAACGGATGCAACTATGAACTTTATTATATCTGCAAGCTTTCTTCTTTTTTTTTTTTTTTTAATATTTTTTTAATTATGAAAAAACACTGCAAATCTGATCAATCTACCTTTAATGAGAATTTTAATCTGATGGGGAAGAAGATTCACCATTCATAACATGGGTACTGCTTTTAGCAGCTGCATGAGACATTAGAAAGTATCTTCACTGTTTGTAAGGAAGCAAAGGAGCAGTAGGAACAGGAAAACGTTCTGCACTTGGGGGAGACAATTATCGTTGTCACAGGGAGAAACATGGGGAGGAACCCTGTATACACATTGTAGCCCTGTAGTAGAATCCAGGAAGCTTTTACCTCCCCATTAAACTCTACCTTGTGCAGCCCCGCCACAACACTGGTTCTCCTGAATTGTCAAAGAAGCATCACAGCTTCTGGCTGGCTCCTTATCCTGCTTGTAGCTTGATTGACCTCCCACTTCTGATCCTCATGGGAGCAGCAAAGGACATGACCAGGTGAAAATACACAGGGAGAAGCTCTGGCTTTGTGAGAGTAAATGAATGCAGCCACAGCTGCACTACCTGCCTGCTGGTCACAGTGGGGTTAGTTTGCCATGGCTACACTGTGCTCTGAAAACCCTCTAGGCAAAATTTGTTTCCTTATATGCTGTGTTAGATGAGAAGATCTGATACAATATAAAATACCTACTGTAAGGATAATTACAAGAGTCCCATGAAAAACAGAGGTCACAGCACATTTAGTCCTTAGTCATTTCCCTGGGTTTTTCAAGGCATTTCAGAAGAACAACATGCTTAGAAGTGGTTTCAAACAGAGCAGTGAGATGGCTTTTTTTATATTTATGAAGAGGAAAAAGCACAAGGTAGGGAAAATATGAAGGCTCTATGGTCCCAGAGTATTAGTATTTGATGTTAATATTCATCCTATTATGCAAAATTAGACTTACCTTCTTAGTTAAGAATGCTCTGAGGCTTCTGTGAATATAATGAAATTAAAAATATTAAGATAAAAATGATACATAACTGTAACCCATTTTAATGATTATTTATTAAAACAGCACAGCAAATACAATAATAATTAAACCGAATATAATTTCATAAAATACCAGTTATACCATCTATAATGCTTATGGGCACAAGGCCTTCCTTGCCTTGAACTTGATGGTAATTATGAGGAATTTTTTCCTCTTCTGAGTTTCTGAACAGACCCAGTTTCATAAGGACTCAGTAAAGGTACAAACATCACCTTCATTTTGGTGGTTTTTACATTAACATCCAAGTTACAGTGGAAAAAAAATTATCCCATTGTGAAGGGTGTACAAAAAAAACCAAGGAGGTGGAGCATGACGTGCACACAGCTGCAGAGGACCAGAAACTACCTCCGCTTTAGGAAAGTGCCTATGGAGGGGACTTGAATTCAAATGGTTTTCTGCTTAAGAGAATTTGAATCCACCTCCATTTTGGCAGCAAAGTTGTCAAGCCATTAAATTATAGTCTGTACCTGAATTTGGAAATACTATTCTCTCCTATTGCTGGTGCTGTAGATTAAGTCTGAGGATCCTAAACACTATTCCTTCAGGTCTTCTACAGCAAGTTCTCAGTTTATTCTGTTGAAGAGAAATCACGTTGTGTAATATATTTAATTTTTTATTGAGAAGAATTCTGTGGCCTGGCTACGACATTTAAAATAAAAATAAAAAGTAAAATAAAATGAGACCTATTTTCTGCTTGTTTCATATTAACAGCAGATGTTCTTACATAATGAATATTTAATTTACCATGCTCACCTAGGAAGTGAGTGATCCTAAATCCAATCCCTGTTCCAGTGCATGTTTAATTAGGTCTGCAAAGTGAAAATGCCCTAATAAACAAGAATTAAAGTTTTTTCTCTTTGAACTACTGGTTTGTACTATCTTTTTGAGGAGTCTACGAATACAAATTGGGCAAAGGTGTGAACCAAATCAAGATGCCCTACTTCTGGTGGATTTTATCTTTTGCAGCATTGAGGATGCATTCACATTAGGATTTATGTTTTTAGATTGGGAGTTCATTTTTTTCAAGTGACTTTGATTTACCTTTCTTAACAAATTCCTGGATATTATCTTCTGGGGTATGCCTAGTGTTCATGAGCTGATTACTAATCACAGACTGCCAAAAACTGGGTTCAGGATTGTTTGTGCAATGCAGTTTCTCAGATAAATATCTTCCAATGTGGAGGTACTTTATGTCTAATTTATTGAGAAGCACTACTGCTGGGTTTTCTGTTACTAAGATTCCAGTACATGATACCACTTTTATTAACTGTACCACCATTACTACATTTTGGGGTTCGAGCCATGGACTGCAGCCATCTCCAAAAGGATGTGAAACTAACCAAGTGAAGAATGAGTGATTTACATCAGCCACAAATGCACCATTCACGCAAATGCTGCAAGCAATTCGTTTCAAAAGCTATTCTAATGAAAGGTATTCATACTTCTAAAATGAACCAATGTGGAACCTGCCAACTTCTTTCCAGAATAATCTTTGATATGAGACAACATTGAGCATGCAGAGGCTTTGATCAAACAAGTTCAGAAAAGGAGTGGGAATATTAGAAGTAGTTTGAAATACTCAAACTTCTCTTTATAGGAAATTAATGAAGATTATTTCTGGATTTCTTGACCTTTTCCCCCCCCCCCAAGATATCAACTATCTTAATATAAACTTCTTGCTGAATTACAAGCAGGATTCAGTTTTGCTGAGTATTTATTTTTGGTTCTTGCTTGTAGCACAGTTGAGTTTATTTATTTTAGGCAATCTTTTTACGTCTTCTAATCTCACACTCAGTAAACTTTTCCACACGATCCAAATGGACTTAATTGAACTTTATTTGGTCTGGAATTGAGTCAAATGAAAATTAAAAAAGAGGAAGGACCAGAGTAAAAGGTTTGCCAAATTATATCCTAAAGACACAGACCTGGTTAGCAGAATGCATTTTCAATTTTCACTTTCATCCATTCACACTTGTGAAACTGTGGGATGTTCCCTGAAGCTTTCTACTTGCCAAATAGAGTACTATCACAGCTGATTTTGATTACATAGATTGCATTTTGAATGCACATAAAAGAAATTAATTTTTGAAGCTTATTCATAAGCTTGAATATGATCATTGTTAACAATGTAAGGGTATGTCCTGCTACCATAAAAGGCAACTGCATGCTGCTGCATTTAAGTACTCTGTAACCTTTACAGATAAACATCACAGATATCTAAATTTAGGTGAGATTCTATTTAAATCCTTTCTACTGATCCAGGCAATTGTTTCTGTGTAATAACATTGAAGAAGCTCTGTGGGTTTTCATGTGAATTAAGTGATGGTAGTGTTGAAGAAAGCAATATTCTAGCTCTCAAGTGGCAATGAAGGTGAAGTCATGGGCCATCATAACCCTGGAACAAGATTACAGTCTCTTAAAACAATTTCCAGAAAAGACAGACCTGGAAACAAATATTTAAGGTGGCAGGCATTCAATAACTTGTAAAATCTGGGATGTTGGTATTTTAAAAAATAAACACTTAAAATTCCAGGATAAATGCATGCAACTATGGCATAATCAAACTTGTTCCATATGAATAAAACTCATCTGTTATCCTCTCCTCTATCTTGCATTTATGCCTTTTTCACAAACACTTCTCTATGTTTTCATTATTAATTCATGAATTTAGAAGTAATTTTATTAATTTATGTTTGGGTGAAAGTGTGTGCACAACTCTTTTATTAGAAAAGAGGAGGCAGAGAAGACGTAATATTTGCCAAATTTCTTTGTTCATGCGCTTGAAAACAGAGATTCTCCTACTAGTGGTGTCTATGCTGCTTCATGCAGAGATAAAACATTGCCAGGAAGTTATTTTGCATTTCTGCTAGCAGTTAAAGATATATTAGTTCTGAGAGCATTTTTAGTATCTGTTCCAGATAAGGAAATATAGCTGAGTTTACCTGTCCTCACTACCCATTACTCTGAAGAAAGAAAAAAAATCAGGTAAGACAAAACTGAGATGTACAAACAAGCAAATGAACAAACCCAGCAACAAAACAACAAAAAGGAGAGGTGAAAACACTAATGCTCCCTTCCCTGATTCTGTGTGAAGTGTTACAACAGTTCAGGAAATTATTTTAGTAGATTTCAAAATGTCATCAGAAGATTGATAGAAGGCTATAAGATGGCAATAAAAATAAACAAGATTCAAAGGATTAAGCACCAGAGAGTAGAGCTGTACTATCCAGTGTTGGCCTCAAATGAGAAGTATGTCAAGGACCAAAGGAAGCTTAGACCGAGAAAGCTGTTGAAGATTATTTTGCTTGCTTCCCTGAAAAGCTCTCTAGAGCATCTCAGTAGATTTAGTCGATTCAGTACCATGGCTTCCTGGTGGCTGATAACAAACAAATGATTTTCAAAGACATTCCAGTTTTACTATGTGGGTACGTAATACTGTGTCTACATCTAGCTGGACATATGGTGCTGCCCTCAGAGTTTTCATTATGAGTAAAAAATCACATCTAAAAAAACTTAGATGCCTTTGAAAATTATTCCTTGTCTCTGTGACAGCTCTTTATATGGATTTTGCCTTTCACCACTGTTTTCTTAAGGAGTAAAATGCAGCCACAGCTGTCCATCGGGCACTAACAAATTTTCCTACATTTAAGGTGTTTTCAAGGGATTTTAGATGTTACAGCTCACTGTCTGCAGCCAGATGTTGGATTAACTGTAGCCATTTTAGCTGCTATGCTTGAAATTAATAGGAATTTCCCCTAATTCTCATCCTTGAACCATGCTGTCAAAACCTCTTTTAAAATTTGTCATGACTCAGAGGTACACATTTTTTGAAAAAGGTGGTAACAGCACTAAAGCAACACAGCAAACATTTGAGAATGTAAAGAACTGATTAAAACGTATTCTCTTAATAGACTCAATATACGATATTTTATGGCTGAAGATAATTATAGGATATTTGTGTGATTAAGTTTGCAATTTTCAGATTCAATCTTGACTTGTTTCTTCTTCAAGCTGACTTTCCTTTGAAGTTGTGCTTTGTTTGGCATTAATAAAAAAGATATTGAATGAAACAGACTTTTGCTAAGTTGCATTTATGCAAAATGTTTAGTTTCTAAATATAATATTACTTTTAACAGATTTAGTATCAAATATTGTATCGGCTATGTCATGTTATATGGTGCAAGAATGGAGGATGGGGCAGCTCAAACAGCACCCCAGCTCTTCCCAGATGCATCGCAGGAGCCATCAGCACATAAAAACTTAATCTCCACAAGCCCAGAGAATGACAGGGCCCCAGGGCAGGCAGGAACCCGGCCTAAGGGCTGTCCCAGGAAAGTCTTAGCCACAGCATCTAGATATGACACCCACCATGATGGTCTAAGAGGAACAGCACCAGATCCACTTTTAGACTTGTGGGATTGCTGCTTGAAGTGTGGGATATGTTACGGGATGCCAGGGAAGATCTTGTTGAGATTGCACAAGACTTCTATTACAGAATGCTTAGCGAAGAAACCAGAAGTGGAGAAGCAGGTGGATTTAGATGATCTGGGGAGGAACAGCTGTGGGAAAATAGAAGCGTGAGGGAACAAACGGAGTTGGTTGCATGTAAAATAGTGGCCTGCCTGTCCATGACTCCACAGGGGTCATACTGGCCCATGAGTGTCAGCCTGGTGCAGGTGTGTGTCAGGGTACCAGCAGCTGGGCTGGAGCATGCGCTTGAGTGGCGGTGACTGTGGAGACCCAAGTGAGTGACCCCAATGCCAGCCCCAGGTGGAATCAGGGCCTCGCATGCAAAGCTCCAGGCTGCTCAGCCAGAGAGGGGAAACAGGATGAGGTCGCTGGTTTTGCCTGAGTCTGTGCAAGTACTGTGTCTGTCAATGTTAATTTCTGTGGGTGAACATGTATGCATGTATGTATACATTCTAAAAGCATATATTGTACATATGAGTTCTCATTTTTCATGAGCAGGCAATGAATCTCTCCTTTCAAGAGATGGTTTTGGTAAATCAAGAGATCTTTTGCATCTCCAGCCATTGTGTGTTTAGGAAGAAATTTTGAAATTATCAAAAATATGTAACTGTTGTTTATTTCTTCTAAGACAGGTGACTATAACCCCAGGGTCCTTTTTGTCAGAGAACCGTATTCTCACAATTTATTGTTTGAGCAAATACAAAATCACATAAAGCTGCACTTCAATGTACATAATAACAGCCATGGGATCCACCACTTTAACTAACAGATAGGTTTGGCCCAAACAGTGACATAGACAGTGAAATCAGTAGTGATAGAAGTCCCTGAGAATCCTAGGTGCCAAACTACTGTATAACTTCATTAGGGATCCCTGAGATCAAATGCATTTTATAGCTTATATTAAAATATATCTTAATTTTCCAGTGTTTGCTTTCAGTGTAGGGTAGTTTGAAAAAAATACTCAAATTTAAATTCAAAACGAAAAGTGATTATGAGTTTGCAGTGCTTAAAATCTGCACCTGAAAATTTTCTGAGAGAGCCTGCCTTGACTTTAAACAAAGCATTGTCTAAATCTGGCTTTTCAAAATCTAGTCATTCAGATTAAATGGGCTGTCTTTGACAGCTGATTAAAATATTCAAGTATTATTACTTTTACTGGTTACTATTATCAAGAATAGTGTTAGTGGACTTTTTTCCCCTAGTAATAAATTTTCATGACAGTTTTCAAAAGCTGGTGGACCACTCAGTGGATACAGAACTGGCTGGACGACCGAACGCAAAGAATTCTAATAAATGGCTCAGTGTCTGGATGGAGGCCAGTAGCAAGTGGTGTCCCTCAAGGATCAGTGTTGGGACCGGTCTTGTTTGACATCTTTGTCGCTGACATGGACAGTGGGATTGAGTGCGTCCTCATCAAGTTTGCCGATGACACCAAGCTCTGTGGTTCAGTGGATACGCTGGAGGGAAGGAATGCCATCCAGAGGGACCTTGACACGCTTGTGAGGTGGGCTGATGC